>JAWWMA010000228.1:0-21568 GCA_035041425.1 Mionectes olivaceus | reverse complement strand
GGGGTTGGTCTCTTCTCCCAGGCAACCAGCAGTAGGACAAGAGGGCACAGGCTTAAGCTCTGCCAGGGGAGGTTTAGATTGGGTATTAGAAAGAAGTTCTTTACAGAGAGAGTGATCAGGCATTGGAATGGGCTGCCCAGAGAGGTGGTGGATTCACCGTTCGTGGAGGTGTTTAAGGCAAGGCTGGATGTGGCACTGAGTGCCATGATCTAGTGATCACAGTGGGGTTGGATCAAGGACTTTATGATCTTGGAGGTCTCTTCCAACCCAGTTAATTCTATGATTCTATATATTCTATGATTTCTATATATCTGTAGCTAACTATCTACACTAAAATACAACATTTTGTTTTTGTGAGCTCAAAAGACAATTGCAGTGTTTCTTTTCCCTGGACACAACAGCTGAAATCTTGACTGCTACTAACTAGTGGTTAATATAACTTTTGCAGATGTTGTATATTTTCCTCACCTTTCTCTGGAGATACTGTTATTTTCCACAGTGCAAGATTTTTTTTTCTGAGCATGACATAGGTATGTCTTATTTTACCTTGACTAGAGAAGAATTTTCCTCTTTTTTACAAGAAAATTATACCAAATCTCTCAAATCCATTTTCAGAATCAATGTTGTATTCAATATCTAATCTGCACTGCTGGAAGGCTCTGTAAATTATTAAAATTATTGAAATAATTGCTGATTCTTCATAGGTATTAAACACAATTCAGTGCATCATTTATATTATCTAAAGCCAGAAGGCAGTAATATATCATCTAGCCTGACATTTTCAGTAACATTCACTATGGGATTTCAAATATACCTCGGTCTACTAAATAATATAATAAAAGCAATGTTGTACATGAATAGTTTGAGATTATAAATATTTGGTTTTCATAAATGACATTGTTGACCCTCTTTTAATGCTGCTTATTTCTCTTGTATTGAAAGGGCAAATCAAAACCAATGAAATTTGATGGAAACTCAGGTGAGAACCACTTGTGTTTTTTGGAGTAAATGTTCATAGGTTAAGAAATGAGATAGGAAGCAGATTATTAAAATACAAGAACTGGGGAACAGGAAACTTTGAGGAAGGAAAAACAGGCCTTATGTCAATAACAGTGAAGCTTTTGAGAACTACAGTTTTTGGGGGATAGAGAGAGCAGCTGTCTTAAGGTGAAACCATAACAAAAGTTGTAAGGGTGGAGAATGAAATTCCATTGTGACAACCATCACTTGTTTAAGGGCATTGGTCTCATATCTGACTTAAGGTAGCATGGGAAAAGATGCAGCCTTTCATAGGGACTTTTCCTGCAGTGGTTCAGATTTTCTGCTGACAGCTGATGAAACGATGGGATTTCACTGCTGATCATGTGAAGATGTGAATACAGGACAATGTGTGGAAATACCGTGAAATATTTCAAGTTTCCAAAAAAACAATGTAAGAAGGAAGTCATAATGGTCTTCCTTGATCTCACTATCAGGGAAAGAAATTATTTGTCAATGTGAATTAAGGTGGCGCCAGAAAGGAAGATGAGGTTTTTCAGTGTTGCAGTCAGAAAGAAGATGAGTTTGACCAAATATGTGCTCTGAAACAGACAATTAAGTATGCTAAAGAAATGAACAGGGAGAAAAAAAAAAAAAAGAAAATAAGAAAAAAGGAAGGTGCTAGTAATTCAAATAAAATAGAAGTATGAAAAAATCACTGAGGGAAAAGAAAATATCAGGGAAAAAATCACCAGAAATAAAGACTCTGAGAAAAAAGGTTTTTTATTAAATATACTAGGAGACTAAAAATGCTTTCAGAATAGTCCTGCTTAGCTGGACTAACTGAAGTCTAGAAATAAACAACCAGTGGTTTCTTTTGTTAAGATCTTCCACAGGTTAATGATCCCAGCTTCTGAAAAAGATCCATTTCCTTCTTCCTCATATAGATGTACCTGACTCTGATACATAACCATTAGCTCTCAAAAAGAGTTATATCATTAAGCATCTAAGATTTTCCATCTTTGAAGACACTACAGTTTATTATCATATTTCGATCTTCCGTTTGCTAAATATATTCACAAGCTTAGTTTATTAATCCATTAGAAATTTTTGCTATAAGGCTTTTCTCAACCCACAAATCATTTCTCTATCACTTTACTACACTCTTTTCAGTTGTGAATTTTTTTTTTTAAAGTATGAACAACAGAACTGACAGTTTTCCAGTAAATGCCTCATCCTGGTGATAGAAAGGGGTAAAATCTATGCTGTTTCTATAGCTGGAGAATACTTTAGCAAACCACACTGCAGCACAGTACTGAGAGGTGTATGTCCACTGTCATTTATATATCTTTTTAGAATTGCTTCTTCCTTAGATCTATTCCTTTAGCAGCTTTTGTAGCTTACCTCCATTGTGCACAGGCTAATTACTATGATCCAATTTTTTATAAGGTCCAAAGTTTGCTGTATTTTAAACCACTGTTGAATGTACCCTCTATAGTTTCATAATAGACAGAATGAGAATCCCTGGAAAGGGACTCATCTTGCCTATCTAAATCATCTAATTTGGGACAGAATGAGCTGAAATACTGAAAAATCTTGATGTCACCTAAATATATAGAATTATGTATTTAATCTTCTGGTAATTGGAATGGTTTAGCTACAATTTTCTCTAAGGCACGAAAGAGCAAGGTTAGCATTGAGAATGCAAGCTAGCAATGTGCTGATGCATTTGAGTGAAGACAATATATATTGTATTTACATCAAACAGAGGGCACTAATTAACTTCAACATATGACGTGACTGGGGTATTGTTATACTCCCTTACAGGGGATAAGAAATAATATTAAATTGCTCTTACTGCAACCTGATATAATAACTTCTACAGACCATTACTAGATCCTTACTCTGTTCTTCCTTTAGTTATTTCCCTTGTTGGATGTCTATAAATTAATACTCTGTTTGAAACTATGCAGGGTACATGGCAGAGAGAAGAGCTGTCTCAATATGACACACACAAAGGAATGATATGTACTAAACATAGGATTTCTGCCAGCACATTATGTCTGTCACAGACATGAGAGTTTCTGAGCATAAGCACAATAAAATATGATTGTCTTTTACTAATGTACTAAAGTGCTGTTGTTGATGCAGGTAGTACATAAAAATATTACTGAACTTTCTTTTTTCTGAAATGGGTATTCCAAGAGTTACTGTTTCTGAGGTGAGACGCTCCATAATTAATAAGGTCTAATATTTTGGCATTCATTCAGTTTTAGACAATATAGAGTTAATCCTGCTAATCATTGGTCCTACTTCATGGCAATTTCTGAGTAGTTAGAAGGTGCATGCATGGAAATTTTGTATGTATTTGTCATGGAAATAAGCTCAGGCTTGCACATTTAGGCTCAATAGTTACATACAATAGACTCAAGCACCTGACCACACCAGCTGTGTTTTTTCTGAACACTATATTTCTTTATACATTTTCCATTTTTTATACCTTTGTCATATGAATGTTGAAATGATTGTGGGTTTCTTTTCCAGATTATGGAAGAGATCATTATACATTCAATGTGATGGAAACTGCTATCAACCTAGGAGGTTTTAGCATGTGATAAACCCATGTTTTAAGGCATAAATTATATGCTGAATACAGAATATGGAAAATACGTCACAGATAACATTTCTTTGTCTTCCACAGAAGCTATTTTCAACTTTTCTCAAAGACAAGATGAAATAATATCTAAATACATTCGAGAAAATGGTAATATTAAATTCAGGTTTTTTGATCTTTAACATTCACTACCTTGGTCTATGTGGTTAATAAAATATCAGTCACAGTATAATATCTTGATGGGTAATCATAAAACTGGAAATTCAATGAGATTCTTGAACACTAGGAAGTATTCAACTATTCTTTAGAAATAATTATTTAACAAGTACATATGCAAGGTTTTACCTATAGAAGACATCTTTTCCTCATAACCGTAAATAGTCCAAGCTTTCCAAAGTCTTTTAATACAACTCTGGGATTTTTAGTTTAAATTTTACTCATTGTTTCCATATATACAATAAGCGCTTCCATCCTTATCATTTCCTTTAGAGGACTGACCATGAAAATAACCTTGGAAAGATTTCTTGTAGTAAAATATTAAGAAAAAACAGAGGCAGAGTGAAAGTAACTAAGCCTGGTATATTAGCTTTCCAAGTTTTCTCCTTATTCCACTCAGTAGTATGTCACAAAAAATTCACATATCTTTTATACCTCAAATAATCTATTCATGTGATCAAATATGTCAGGATAAAAATCCTTGATAATTTCTGCTGTTTAACATGGAATCATAGTTTTCTTGATTTCATATTAAGCCTTGAAACCTCTGTCTTATAGACAGTCTCACAAATCAATAATTTCTGTCTTTCTGCTTGTTTGATTGATTTAGAGATTGACATGGTTTGATTGGAAACTGGACAGACAGAGAATGCTGCTTGTTTTTGTTCTTCCTTTGCAATGCATTTTACTTTTGGTGGAAATCTTAAGGTGTCCAGGCAAAAAGTTTGTGTGGTTTGTGCGTCATGTAGGTACTGTTTCTCAAATTCTGCTCTGTGGTTCCCTAGGTTATTTAAAAAGACATTTTAAATACCACAGGCAGATGTTTGAAACAATGCTTGAGAAATCTCTGATAAACATGAACCACCATGAACTTTCTGATGAAGTATTTGACACTAAGACTAAATGGTTTATTCCTGTTTGGACACTAATAATTTCTTGAAACCAGTTGTGAATTCCATAAATTTCCTTCTGTGATATATTTGTAAATTTATCTGTCATGAAAATCAACAGCAATTTGCACACAATTTACCACATTGTCACAAAAAGAAAAGATTACCCTTGTCTGCGAAACTGTTAGACTAAAAAGCCCAAACCTCTTATACCTTCAAGATCATAGCCAAAATGAGGCAAACATTCAGATTCAAAGAAACTGAATTTTGGAGAGATAAATAATTGTTCTCCTAATTCTTGAGAGACTCTTCATGACAGAATTATAATTGCACAGTGCTGCCAAGCCTCTTTAAAGTCCTGTATTACTGAAATACAGTTTGATAGATGCTGGTAATACTTGTGCAAAATAACATAGTCCACTTTACCATCTGGCCAAAATTACTAACTGCTTTGGGGAAAAAAAGTGTGAAAACTAAGATTTTATTTTTTAATCCCTAAACACCAATATTTTAAACTGCCATTTAGATGCAGAACAACTATGCAAATGGTTCATTTCACTTTTGGTAGAATCAAAGCAGAAACACAAAAGTAGTGTGTGGTATGGAAGCAAACAGTAGAAACTGGAATGCATAGGAAGAGAAACCAAAAGAGTAAAATTCAGTAAAAACTGATGATTTGGTTCCCACTGAAGCTTGTAATACCAGGAATGTGGTACTTCTTGCATTCAAACATAGTAGTCTGCCTTCATGAACCATGAAAATTAAAAATATGGAAGTTAGGTTAGATCCCAGACCTGGGCATTGGAGGCTGTGAGAGGTAAGAGAAACTCCTTAAATATATGTCAGTAAGATCTGGCACCTCTAGAAAAAAAAATAAATTGTAACTACCTGCAGAGAAAGGCAGAACAGCAAATTTGAGGGAAAACACAATTGAAATTCATCCTCAGATTGGTATGGTTAATAACATATTGCTTCCGTACAAGAATCCTCTGTTGCCTAGTGTGAAAATATCTTACTATTTTGCAAGCCTAATTGAACTCCTCAAAAAAATTTTTTTATGTCCTTCACAACCCCTTTTCCTAGCAAACACAGAAGTTTTTTGTTTAATCAAATGAACTGTTAATCACTGCTAAATTAATTCAGTTACAGAAACCCTGTTTTGCCTTGAGTCCTGCAATACAAATTTATGTTTAAATCCTTTGGGGCAGAGGGGTTACACTGTTCACGCAGCAATTAAATCTTACGGGAAAACTAAGAGACTGAGAATTGTGGTGGCTTCTTCCACAGGTGAGATTTGCAGTCTATAAATATATTTTTCTGTGACCCTTAAGAAAATGAAAGCTGGTTTCAATTATACTAGGGAAAGAATTAAATTACTTTCTATCCAACTGTCATTGCTTTGTAAGTACTAGTTGATTTTTTTTTATTTATTGGTAGCTTTTCCATAAAAATAAGAATTTCATTAAGTTTCTTCTGCTTTCTTCTGCAGGAGCAAGGGCAAGGAAGTAGTTTCATTTGCAATCGAATACACCCGAAATCTTGGGAATATTAGTTGCCTGGATGTCTTCAGGTTTTACACTACTGAAATTTCTCTCACAGTAAGGGTTGTAGCATAATAAAAAAGTAACTCAAAGTTAATTTTGACTTTTGAGAAGCTGCTGCTGCAGCTAATGATTTTTATGTGGAATGCTTTCTAATGTAAAAACCCCTATCTTCTACTATAAAGTTCTGTAGTGATTTTTGTGTAGGAACAGTTTTTCTCCCTTCAAATATAGAAATGTAAAATACATTACTACCTGTCTAGCTGCTGTGTAACTTGTATGTAATAGTTACTGAATGAAACAGAAATAAATAACCGTGATAGAGACCGGGGAAAAAGGAACTATAATATATATATATATAATATATATATATAACTACTGACAGAGTTCCTATTTCCTTTACAATTCAGTATATTTCACCAGAACTATAAAATTTATAGGACCTTTCCAAGCAGATAGGAAATTAAAAATCTTCTTCAATCTATGAAGCTTGTTGTGGTCAAACCATCCATGTTTATTGTCATCCACAGTATTTAGTGTCAAATATTACAGTCCAGAGCAAGTACTCTCAGCAAGTACTTAGATACATAGTCAATGTATCTAAGTTAAATAAAATGCTGTAGATGCAGAAGGAGTTCCATGACCAAAGTGCAACACCTTGTAAGCAATACTATGCTTGTTACTTTCGAGACAACATGACTCCTGTGTTCCAACTGTTTTTTACTGGGAAGCACAGCCACTGGTACATGCTGGTAGGCCTAACAGGGTCCGTGCAAAGCCAGCAGAGGTGGCTCTGAACTACAGTCCCAGTGGGGACTTCTGAGTGGAAGTACACCATTGTCTGTGTGCAGACTGGGGTGGTTTAAAAAAAAATAAAAAATTTATATATAATAATATAATGTAGCTATTATAATAATTATACAATAAATGCTATAAGATATATATCTCTAAATTTATTTATCTGTGGTTTACATTAATTTCATCTTACTGACAGATTAGTCATTAGTCAGATATGTTTTGGAGGAGAAACTAGTGTTTTTCACTATTGCTCTTAAGAACTGATTATTACCCCTTTGAACCACAACTTCTGCCTGCTTGGGATATCCCATGCACCCCAAACCCTTACATCTCCAGAAACTGAGTTGGCATTACAATATAATTAAAATTTATATTGGTAAGTATGAGTTTGTAGACTGCACATAGATATTTACATTTGGTGAAATACAGAAACTCAGAAGAGCTGGCACTGACAGCGGCAACCTTCATCTATATCAATGAATTCACTGCTGAATGTGCATTACTTTGTGGTCTCTTAGCTCAGAGGCAGAATAAATAAATGAGTTTTAAATCTATATTTGACACATTAATGACTGCAGGAGAAAATAATCCTTAGAATAGAGGATTACAGTGTGATGGAGTCAAATGTCAGGTTTACCAGTTTTATAAAATGGCCCCACTACTTCTGCTGATGCAGATAGACAAGAATTCAATGAATGTAGGATAAGATATTTTTTGTTCTTCACAGCACATAGCACAGGACTATAAAACTTGTTGCAAGTGAGTGTGTTCTGGGCTGCTGTGCTATGAACTCCCACTATGCTGAAAACTGTGGATAACTTGTGCTGTACAGCTGAGTAGTTTTGGTAAAATAAAGATAGAGACACCACCCATGTGCCAGGAAGAAATTGTCTTGGTCATGATAACATTTTGCTTATCGTATTCTGTGTAACTCACTCTTTCCTAAAGTTTGAGGCCATAATGTGGACTTCATGGCATTTGACAGTTGCAAAAAAGTCTGTCTACTTTTGTGTAAAAATGTCAAGACTTTGATTGTGGGAATTCGCATATCAGCAGCATGAACTCCTCTGCTACCAAGTTCAGCAACAGTTTAATCAAATTTCAAAACCTATTCAAATTTCCAAATTATTTTTATTCTATTTTTATCTTATTATTTTATTATATTTTGTACTATATATTATAATTAAATATAATATATCATATAATTATATTACACATATTATAACACAATTTATAATTAGATTATTTATTATTTTATCTCCACATTAATAAGCACGCTTAAATAATATGTCTTTCACATGGAATATTCCTGCATGAGAGGTTAAAGCACTTGGCTTATGCAGCTACTCAGCTGCCTGATTTTGCCAGGAACCTACCAAAACTAAATTTTTGCAATTGGATTACTTTTGGCTGTGGCAGCTTCCATTCCTTCTGAGCCCTTATCTGCTGGAAAACAGACATTTAAAATAAATATTTTGAAAATTTAAATCCTGTAATCTGTTTAATAAAAATTACTGGGTTTTTTGTGCACAAAATTCAACAATCTTGAGATTGTTGAGAAAGTTTCTCGTTGCAATACATGTTAGGTCAGTGCTACTGCATGTGAGACATCCAAATCAGTGCTGAGTTCAGTTCCTCTGTTCCTTTCCATTTTCTGAATTTAAGAGGTAAGTTGAAGACAGGTTATGTAACATTAGCTGCTAGGAGAGGTTTGCTGCCACTAAATGAGAAGGTTGGCAGCTTTTCTGGTGAGTCATTTAGCAAAGCTTCAGTTGCAGAGATGTAAATATTAAATAGAGATTCTATCCCAGAGATCTATATTTAAATACAAATGTTACCTCTAATGCTGAAATAACAGTGCTGTTTGGGAGCATTGGTTTGTAGTTTTGTTCTGTAAACAGTGGTTTTGAATTTTTGTATTTATTCTCACACTTAAAGTTTTTGTAATGGGATTTAAGATGTAAAACTCATAAATGATTGGTGATAATACTATCCATTTTCTGTTGTATCTTGAGACTTGACAGACATGAAATGAATATTTTTTTTTTGTCCTTTGACATTGTTTCTTTACTGTCATACAACCGACAACTTCATGTATTTTTAAGATACATTGGAAAATGGAATCATTATTGAAATGCTTGATTGCAGTTATCAACAATGACATGAGTTGCATTCTTCTTCATTAATGTCACTTTTCAGAACACAATAGACCTTTAAAACCGCAGCTTTTATTCAGTTGTAAGTCTCATCCATGACACAGTACAGTTTTCAACTCTTCCTATATTCATTATTCTTCTTCAATAAAGTAGAAATTTATACTTTTTACATGATCAGTAAGCTTTTTTTTTCTCATTTTTTCTCATTTCTTTCCACTGTTTTGTTGATGAAGATTTCTCTAATGTCTAGTGTCATGTCTTTCTGAATAAATGAGTCACAGATTTACCATATGAAAATTGCCCTTAATTAATTAAGAAATTAGTAATTAGAAAGCCCATGAATCATACTAGTTTTTATTTTATGACCTTATATTTTTCATTTGTCTGTATACCAGCTTGGTTACTCATATTTTCTCTTTTTTTTTTTTTCAATAAGCCTTTTATAACATCTTGATAAACCTAATAAACCTAACGTATCCTAATAAACCTTTAATTATGTTTCTTTAGCTTTACCTAGATCTGATAGAGGAAAAAAAAAGAGAGTGAAATTTTTTTTCTGATCAAACCCATAGATTCACATTATAGTCGGAACAATTATTTGTGGTTCTTCTAGAGGGAAAAAAAAAAGGAGAAATTATATTTAAACTGTTTAAATATTTATTTAACCTCTTTATTTAAATTCCTACTGCGTGGTAGACATCTGTCCTCATATCAAACACTGGAGGAATATCAACACCAGAAGCACTTAGTTTAGATCTGTGTTTTGGTAATTCTGCATCTGTTACTCATAATAATTTATGTCTCATATAATTTTGGCATTTGTGATCTTCACCTAAGAACATTTTATGACGGAGAAATGAGATAACTCATAGGAGGCATTTTAATAAGAAAGTTATATTTATTCTTTTCCTCCTCTCATCTAGTTCTGCATCACAGAAACATATGGCTGGAAGGTGTTCAAGAGCTCATTTATCAAATTTATGGTCCTACCTCTAATTAAGTCCACTTACATTTATACCAGCCTTAAGAGATTTACCCAACCTTTTCTTAGTAACAGAGTTGCCATCCCCACACACCCTATTCCATTATTCTCTACCTGCATCATCAGAAGTTCCTCTCCAGTGCTGAATCTAAATCCTCCTTACTGCAGTTGAAGACCACTACTTTTTGTTCTATTCATCCCGGACATAGAAAGCATACTGTACTTTTCTTGTTTGCTACAGCTTTTTAGTGTTTTAAGGCTACAACGGCACGATCCTCAGTCTTTCTTTTTCATATTAAGTAACTCCCAGCTCTGCTGCCTTCTTCCTCAAACCTTGCCACATTCTTTTTGATCTTTTCTTGGACTTCTTCATGAGTATCTTAAGGCTCTTGAATTGCTACGTCCCAAACTGGAAACTGTTCGGCAACTGAGACCACACTACCCACTGAATATAGAAGAGCTTCTTCATATTTTACAGTCAATGTTCTTATTTATATTTTGCTCTCCAACTGCAAATATTTGCAAGATCTTTCCAGCACAGATAAACGCATCTCTTTGTAGAAGTGTGAAGTGTGTTACCTCTCCCTACCTCTGAGTAATGGCTGATGGCAGATTTAGATTATTTTATATTGTATCAGTATTTAAAGGTCTCAGTATTCTCTTTAATCCTGTTTTGTATTTGGTGAGAAGGCATCTTATTAACCAATCTGAAGCAAAGCAAGAAGTGCATCTCCTTCTGTCAAGGATAATGACTTTCACCATCATGAATTCCACAGCATAATTACCTGTGACCCACTGGTTGTTCCATGCTGACTTCTACATCAAATTATTTCAATTAATTGTCAGTATTCAAGAGGAGTTATATTGGACAAGTAATCATAAGCAAACATGAAAATATTAATAGTATTTTTTCATAAGCACTTGGATGAACAGAGATATATTTGTGAGACAGAGCATGACAGACAATTGTCATGAATTGTCATAAATTCATTAAAGTTCAAAAAGTATAATATTTTATGGTTTTCAGTGTATCTGAGGAACAATACTGTTATGCCACTTCTCATGTAAAGATGAATAGTTATATGATGTGAAAAATTGCATTCAGCAATCTGTGATACAAAATCACATATATATCAATAGGAGCACAGCAAATTAATCAATAAAATTAAATTATGTCCCAAAAATTGATAAATCACAAACAAGCAAGGATTTAAAAACTTTACCTTTGCCTGACCTCTTGTTTAAAGTGAGTTATTCCATCAATCTTTCTTCCTTTTTTTTTTCCTTTGCTTAATTCATATAACATTGGTTATTACAAAAATTTTTAATGGTCAGTGTTGTGAATTACAGTGTCACTTACACAACACTTCAGCCTCTATAAAAATAGTTTTTGTTGTTTATTTATTTATTTATGCCTTACCATCTACTGACACAAATTTCAGAAACACGAAGCATTCTATGTGAAGTTGCCCATGTGCAGACAAAAAATGTACACTGAGTTAAATTCCTTGCAGTGACCCAGAATTACAGCTTTTCTCTGGAATTATAGCATGCTTCAAATACAAAATGTCACAATGTAATACTTTAAGGAATAAATAATCTGTTTCACATTTTAGGTAGCTATAGCCTTAAACACTTTAACATTTTTTAAAAATTGACAGTTGCTCTTAAGGATGTTTAACTTCACAGATACAGAAAAAGGTGCTTTCTCTTCTTTTCTCTGGGACACACAGGTCAGAATGTCATAAACCTTCACACAGGATACAACACAAAACTACTAGGTAATAATGAATAAGTGGGTGTATACTATATGTCAGTACTTCCAAATTCACACTTCAGGGAGCTAAAAAACACGTCTTAAACTGCATGAAATTTGTTTCTAAATATTCTTTAAATGTACTTTAAAGTAATATAATTTCTTTAAAATTATTCAGATTGCACAATCATTTTTTCCATTAATTCTGTGCTACAATTAGGAAAAATGTGCACAATCCTTTTTCTTTTTGTTACAACTTGCTTCTGCTTCCTGTCCTCAACTGATGTGACAGATCAGCAAACTTGTACTCCTAATATAATATAAATGTAATTATGAAACTCCAAAACATTTGTACCTGAAGCCTTAAAAATCTGATTGATGGAATTTGATTCATGAATTACTTGAAGTGAGCATAGCAGTTAAAAATTATATCAGACCCAAAGTAAATAATAGGCAGAAACTTGTACTTAATGAATCTATATGATCTTAATTTAGAAACTATTTATGCTGACCTAGGCAAGGTTCTGGAGATGTTCATTACTCTGACATAAAAGTCTGGATGAATCTGTTATTCCACATATTCCTGAACACAGAGAATGTGAGTTGAAATAGAAGCATGAATGACATATAACTGGTCTTTTTTGTCTAGTGTCTCTAAAATGCAGAAATTCTGTTTTGCTAATACTCAGTTTGGGGCAGAGGTAATATTCAGGCAAGGGGACTGTTGCTATTTTGACTTTCCTCTCCCAAAGGACTTAAAAAATTATAAGCTAGAATATTAGAAGCTAGAGTTCATCTACAGCAGTAAAAATCTTGTACACTTTTTCATCCAAGAATATTACAAATTTCTTACTTACATTAATATAATGAGCCATGTTACATTGCAGTAACTATAGCATTATCATACCAATTTACAAGCTGGGAATATTGAAGGATAGGGTAACACACAAGTTTTTTGACATAATCTTGAGCAAAAGTCCACATATCCTCATTTTTTTCCTATGGATAAAGAGTGCTGCTTTTTTTCCATAGAATAATCAGTAACACAAATGTAGTGACTATTTTAAGCCAGCAATACATTCAGGAAATACAGTCTGTTTTTCACAAAAGGTTTTTCTTTTCAGTATATTCCATTTTAAAAAGTCTTTTTTAATCTGGGATTATAACAAGAGTAATATAGCCAAAATTTTGCAGACTAGGTCTCAGGCTTTTCTGGCTAGGTAAATGGTAGCCAGTATGTGTGTTTCTACGCTAATGTGACCTTTTCAGTTTGTAATGTTCGTGTTACTAAAGGCTGCAAGCCACGTGATCATAATGAGAAAAAATTTAGCCACTTAATTTTAGACTACTTATTTTTGTATTGTGTATTTTCAGAAGAGTTACCAGAAAATAAAAAGCTATAACACTAACTTGGTGAAGACTTGCCTAAATAGACATCTTTTTGAAGAAGCATTAGTACACCACCTCAGGTATGTCTGTAAGTCCCACTCGTGAAGAACAATACTTTTTAAAAGTCATAATCGAGTTAACACTTTGACAGAAGTGGGATTTTAGTGTGAACTCTAGATTTCAAACAAGAGAGAAGCTCAGAACAGCTGCAGTACTGTGAAATCTTGAGTGCAATGTGAATGAAGGAAAATCCACCTTGTTGCTACAACCACTTTTGAAGTTTTTTTTTCCAATAGGTGTTCACTCAGCTTTTATTAAGCTTATGCTTACTCTGCATATCAGGGTTAATTGATGCAAAGGAAGAAGTTGGTTAGGAAAACATGCATTTAAAAGGTTTCCATTTTTCAAAATGTACCAAACAGTAGAAACGCTTTCAGTGTTTAAAAAACAAAAGAGCTATCAATACTGTCTTGTAGATATTTCAGTCCTGAATGGCTTTCAAATATGTTTTTATTTGTCAAAGTTCAGTCACAAAAGGCAAGACTGAAGAAAGTCTTGTATTTTGACAAGATCATGACCAATAGTCAGGAACACGTAAACATCAGTGTTGTAATGGTGTAATGGTTCATCTAATGTATAGTATCATCCTCGCACGAGTAGACAAAATTCTCAAAAACGTGAAACTGCTCTGAAACAAAACAACCAGATATACAACCCTTTAGTGGAAAGGTTTCTGACCTCAAAGAAATTCCTTATCACCCTGAAATAAGAAAAGCAAAATTTCTGTCAAGTGTTTTGAACTGTTTGTTTGCAATACAGGAAGTCTGAATTTCCTATTTTATCTCAATATTTTGGTCAATATGCAACCTCTATTTATACATTTATATACTATTTTTTAGTCATAGCTTACAGTGGTGGTCCATTCCCCGTGTTTTGTTTTACTTCTATTTACAATTAAATCCCCTGCAGGTATATCTACCATGCTGCTGTAACAAATAGGTCATATAGAAATGCCAAATATAACGTTTTGCCATTGTTACTGTGTGTTAAAACTTCTTACAAAAAATTCTCTATCAGCTTTCCTGCCAGACACCCTTACCAGAGTTTCTTGCTGGAGTTTTCCTGCCAAAAGATCCTGCTATTATTTATGGTTATTGTATCTCTTCAAACATCTGAATAGGACTGTGTGCCAAGAAACCACATACAACCTCCTTTAAACTCTATAAAAGTTGGGGAAAAATTTTGGAAAATCAGAAAGAGGAAAAGGACAGAGAGAAAGAACTGGTTACCTCAGCTGAGCATCTCCTCCCACCTCCCCCTCACCTTTTCTCTGCCACTGTGTGCGGCCTGCCAGTCGCTGGAGACACTCACTGGTGGCCTGGAGAAGAACTGACACCTCACCGTGCCACACACGTGAGCTACCCCATATCCTTCCACCCTTACTGAGGTCCGAAAGGTGCTGCTGACCAAGGACTGGGACCCTGCACAGCCTGGGACACAGGGAAAGGTAAGCGGCAAAGCCACGCATTCCAGAGAACTAAGGGGCTAAGACCCCCCCGCGATAAAGAGATAACATCAAAAAGTGGCAGAGACAGAAGAAAAAAAGACAGAAACTACTACTTCCTCACCCCTATCCCCCTCCCCCTGCCTTGACACATCACCTCAGCAGAAAAGTAGTTATGGTTCTAAATGTAATCTTAGCTTTTTCCAACTTTTTCTTACTTTTTCCTCTTTCTCTTTGCATACCTTAGCAATTAATAAAATATAAATATAGTTTGGTATCTACAGAAATCTTTGTTAGAGTTTTAATTTTGCTCGAATATTAAAATCTGAAGTTATTTCTGCAATGTTTAAGCAGATTGTAACAGGCGTAACAGGTGTAACAGAAACAAGGGTAATGTTTCCAGTGTGGTCCTGTTCTTGTTGTAGTCGATAGTTTTCCATCATCAGAAGAAGTGGTAGGAACAAGGGATACTCAGACACCTTGCTTCAAATTTCATTGCTGGTATTTCTCATGTTCTGGACTTGCAGGTCATTACAAGGATGATGATAGAATTGCCCAGTTTGTGAGTGCCCAGTATCACATCCAGTATGATTTGAATCACAAAAAAATCAGGTGTGTAAGTCTAGCAGTTCTGTTATCAGCATATGCATCCACTAGGTTTCTCCAGTGAAATTGTAGATGTGTTCTTGACACTGTCTTCTTGACACTGTGTTCTTCAAAAACAAAACATAATTTCCTCTCAGCTGATGACATCATGGTTATTAATGTGGAGGAAGGATACCCTTTTTCATATTTTTCATTTGAATTTGCAAAAAAAAATTAATTCCCTTTCAGAGAAAGTTTTGCCAAATAGGGTTGTAGTCTTCATAGGCAACGGGACACCACTGTGTGCCACAGCTATAGGCTAGGGAAGTTTTGGGTTTTCTTTTCTAAAGGGCCATTGTATACTGCATGACCTCTCTTCTACTCCTGCTTTCTATCTTCAGCTTCACTAGGTCTGTATTCATATTTGGATAGGCATTTTTGTGCTAAGAAGTGTACTATTTTGATTGCTTAATGTTACTTTTTTTTAATTTAATTTTTTAATTTCTGTTCTTGAGAATATCAGAGATTCCAAGTTTTATTCCCTATGCTTTTAGAGATATTCTGCAAACTGAAACTGCTGCAAATTAAAAAACCCTAAAACAAACAAACCAAACCAACGAAACAAACAAACATCAAATACGATCAGGTAAGCTTAATCCTATCTTTTTGTTAATATGAGATTGTTCCTCACCAATAAAAATAAATCTTTGCTTAAAACCTGTAGAATTTTTTTTCTGGGGACAAACTCTTATGAGAAAATATCATGCTACTTCTTTAAAATCATAAAAATAAAGGCTGCATTTTCTACTGAATTCACATCTTGTATGTTAAAAATATGATAAGTATCATGAAAGAAAAATAGTCTGAGATATCTGAATTTGTAACATATTTTTAGATAAACTATGAGGATAATTTTAGCCATAGAATTGAAATGAAAAATCTGTTCATATGTTGATTCCAGTTCTAATGATTTTTACTTTTTTATGTGTCTGTTTCCACCCCTGGATACGAATTTTTAACTGCTGCATAGTAACTGTAGACAATCGCAAATTATGTATTTTTAGAAATATTTAGGATTCTCTTGGTTTTAAAAATGAAACCCTTGAACAGAAAATAATATTTTTAGATTATTGCAGTAGTGTGTATGTGTATATATATATTGTGTATATATATTATATATATATATGTAATCTACGTACTTTTGCTAATTGTAGAGCCATGTAAAGTTTTATTAAATACCTATCATGTTTATGAAGTCATCCTGGTGGCGTTGCAGTACAATGGTGAAGTCATTCTCACAATATTCCCACAGTTAAACAATTTTCTTCTTGTTGTGGTTAAAGAACTGAAACAGAAGTTTTAGAGGTCAGACCCACCTTTCCAAGTGCAGAATTAATACATTTGTGGCGAGGGTTGGTTGAACATCCCAAGATACTTGCATAACTGAGTAAGTTGTGAATATTTTAGCATTATGTGGATTAACACCAACACTTACTCCCTGCTGCCATTTCAGAGAAGCCTTGAAAAGGCAACATCGTTACACTCAATAGCTCTTCTGTTATCAGCAGAGCCTAACCAGATCCCTAGCTAGTTGATAATAGAGACACTGCAGTAAATACATTTTAAGTATAGATATATTTATCCATAACACTGTTTGATCATGTGTTGTTCTTAGTACTACTTGATGTATTACTGTAATTAATCACTTTTGTAGTGGTCCTTTGCTGTTATTGTCAGTGTTTGCATCACAAGAATTGTCTCCATGAAATTCTGTCAACCCTATTTGAAGAGCAGAATTATACCTTCTCTAGGTACCACTCAGAAAATTATCTGTATGTTCTGGAAGCATGTCTGGGTTTGTAAGTGTTTGTTAAAGAAAGAACAAGAGATGTTTCTTTATATTTTGATTTTTTTCTTTAATGCTCATGCATTTCTCAGCTCTGAACTGCAATTCTTACCAGCTAACTGACTGATCATAATGTTTGCTAGGTGATTACTATTCACCTTATGTGCTTTGTCTCTCAATTAACTTACTAATAGAAGGACAGTCTGGCTCTGGCCAGTAGTGCATCAGGACACCAAATTAGTAGGGTAGCAGCCAGAAATCCAGATTCCCAGGGGTATGCTCATTAAGATAAAAAATGAGTGCCGTCCCATAATATTTTTCATTTTTTGTGTGTTTTTATAAAATATTTGAATATTCAGCAAGGTGCCTGCCCTCTGCTATTCAGAATATTGATCCCAGAACCATTTATTCAGGCATTTCTGACCTGACTAAATTTTGCAATCTTCCTTAATTACTGCTAGAACTACTTTGGGAAAATGCAGCTCCCCATCATGAGGCACATCCTACAGACCAAACAGGAAGAATGACAATTGTAATAGTGCAGAGTTCCTGTTCCTCTGTGGTAAAAATGGAGAGGAGAGACCTTATTCCATTGTAAAACCTTTGTAAAATTTAGCTTTATTATATCTTTAGCATTTGGTGTTGGACACAAGTTAAAAGCCTCTGGCTAGAGCAAAGTAGCTTGTGGGCTGTATATACTTTTGATTTTGGATCCATTCACACCAATCAATAAGTACATTATTTTCTGTTAGGGTTTACCAACAGTCCAGACTGTCTGGGTGCTTAACAGCTAATTTTATCTTTGTTTCTAATTAGCCTACTTTCTAAGTGTCCTCTACACCATGCAGACTCTTCACTTCATACTGTGCTTTAGGGCTAATGGGTCAGAAGAGACTACTAACGTGACTTAGTACTGACTCTGGCTGAGATGGAGTTAACTTTCTTCTCAGCAGACCATATGGTGCTGTACTTCTGATCTGTGAGTAAACCAGTACTGATAACACACTGATGTTGTGACTATTGCTAAACAGTGCGTCCACAGCATCAGGGCCATCTCTACATAAAAGTGTTTTCTATACCGCTCTCATTTACGTGACTTCTTCGGCTAGTGTAGTGGGGTAGGCAAGAAGATGGGAAAGGACATAGCTGACCCAAAGGGGTTCTGTGCCATAAAATGTTATGCTCACCATTAAAACCTGAGACCGGAAGGAAGGGAGTTTTTAGCTTCGTAGGTGGCCATGGCTGAGAATCTGACTGGGCAATGATCTGCTTGTGGCATGTGGTGAGGAATTTCCTCTGTGCTGCTTCCTGTTTTCCCCTTTCCTTCTCCTATTACAGTCTTTGTCTTGATCCCCAAGTTTCCTCACTTGTGCCCTTCCTGTTGTCTCTCCTTTCTTGCTATGGTGCAGGAACAGAACAAGCAAACAGACAGTCCCGCAAATAAATATCACACAAACATTCTAATGAATATGTGGGTGCACATGGGCGTGCAATTTTTAAAACTGATGGTAATTGGATCATTACCATTAGAGGATCTTTACAGAGAGGAATCATGATATGCAATAGCAACAGAGGAATATGCAATAGCTTTGATTAGTTGTAGCAGCAAACAAACCAGGCAATGAATTAGAATCCAGAGATACGTCTATGCATCTCTGTCACTATAAGTAAGGCATTTGACAAAAGTTGGCGCTGATGCTAAAATCTAAGATAAATCTCTTGAATGTGTCTCAGGATGTTTAGAATCTTGAACTTATTTATGCACTGTAAGGCATTATTTGCTAGAAACAAGAGTAAATTACAGAGCTGAAGAAACCAGACATTATTATTTCCTGGTGTGTGTGTTCATTACCAAAGGCATATGATTTTGACCTTTAGAAGACCTAATTAAGTGAAAGTTCTCCATCTTCATTGCACAAATTCAGTAGTGTGTTTACATAAACTGGGAAATCCACAGAAATATTCCTTCTAAATGGTTAAACATTCACAATAAACTCTGATACAAGGAATGCAATGTTTTTATTATTAAGTTGTAAAATGAAGTGCAATATTGATCAGTTTTGGTTTGACAAACAGAAATGGCTTCTAATAACACAGTCAAAGGTCTCAGGAATTCATCTGACATAAGTTGCTTCTGCAAATTTCTTAAAAATCATACTGGTATTTTCTATCAAAATACAGTAATAAATACAAGTGTTTGTGTGAAGTCCAAGGGCAAGCGTTGCCAGCAGGTTAAGCAAGGTAATCCTGCCCCTCTGTTCAGACCTGGTGAGGCAAATCCAGAATGCTGTGTCCAGTTCTTGGCTCCTCAGTATAAGAAACATGGAGCTCCTGGAGTGGAACCAGAGAAGGACTATGAAGATGGTTAAGGAACTGGAGCATTTCTTTTATGATGGTGGGCTAAAGGAGCTGGGTGTGTTCAGTCTCAAGAAGAGATAACTGAGAACCTTATCAGTGTCTATAACTATCTGAAGGATGAATGCCATGAGGTCTTCTTTGTGGTGCCAAGCAATAGGACAAGAGGCAATGAGCAGAAACTGATGCACAGGAAGTTCCACCTGAATATAAGAACTTTACACCCACACTGGAACAGATTGCCCACAGAGGCTGTGCAACCTCCCTTACTGGCTGTATTCAAGAACCACCTGGACGCAATCACCTGGTGCAATGTGCTCTGGGATGACCCAGCTGGACCAGGGAGGTTGGACCAGATGACCCACTGTGATCTCTTCCAACCTGACCTATTCTGTGGTTCTGTGATGCTGTATCACCCTATCAACTAACACTGGGTATTTCCCAGTGGCTCACTGCAGTCTGAGTAAGAAGATTAATTTCAGTACCCTGGGCTGTCTTGTACAATCACCAGGACAAAGGTGTGTGGATTGAGTAGCTTGGATCACTTTTTGTGAATTTTCTAGTACTTCCATCTTAGTTCATGGATAAATTTATGATTCTCCTTAATCACCCTTATCTGGACAAAGAGTCTAAACTTTCACTGATAAAAGCCACAAATCAGTATCTAGATCAGGTGAACCATTGGACATTTGTATATAATAGTCTCTAGTATAGTATTATAATTAGTATGAAATAATCTCTAGTATTTTGCAGAAATTATAGTGAACTCACCATGTAGTTAAGGCAGTATTAAGACCCTGAAGAGCCTGTTACAAATACCTAATGAGAATAAAGAAGAGAATAATTTTTTCCAACATTTTTATTTTCTCTTAACTAATTTTACCATGTAAAAGTGTCTGAAATTGCTTGGTTCAGTATCATCAGCATAGCATAATTCTTCTCATAACATTGCTTAGACAAAATTCTGATTATATTCAGGGTCACGAGAGTAAAGGTCAGAAGGGAGTAGAAGCAAAAAATGCACTGTGTGGTGTGCATTTCCTTCTCATTCACAGTGTTACTCGTAGTCCCTAGGCACAACAATGCAAGCAGCAATGCATATTGAGTGCAGTTAATAGGGGTGAAAATTTTCTCTGTGTGGTGTGTTGTATTCCCTTTAATGCCATTTAATCGGACAGAGAATAGTGTTTGCAGACTGATATGGATGAGACTAATGAGTCATTGACTGTCATTCAAGAAACCAATTAACATAATGCATTTTCTTATAGTCTATTGTGGTGACAAATTAATTAATGTCTTTCATACCACAATCCAGTAAAATTGTCGGTAGATGGTGTTTTGCATTTAAGGCAATTTTTTCACACAAATTACACTATTTTTGTTTCTGTCCTTCTAACATTATTTAAATAATATATAGCCATACCTATTTAGGCTACTTTTCCACACTGCAAGAATAATCACACATGACAATAAAAGCCAAATCAGTGGAAAAAATAAAACTTTCAGTGTTCATTCATATTGATTGACACCTGCTTTATCTGTTTTACTTCAAATTGCTGTTAGAAAATATGCTAGGAATGGTAGAAGCAGCATCTCTTTCCAAGCCAGAAGGTGACCAGTTAAAAAGTCTAAAATATGTGTAATATGTAAAGTAAAGCAAAAAAGAAACAAACCAAAGATTGTAAACTTTGTAGGCAAAATGAACAGAATATACTGGAATTTCATGATATTTTAAAAATCAATCAAACAAACACAAACAACAAAAATAACAGTGATTGTTATGTCTGGCAAGTAAGATGAACTGCTTGTGTCAGTGGTTTGTGCTCATATTCAGTAGACATAATATGACCTGAAATAGATATTTGTAGGCCCAGTGGGATAAGGAAAAGAGTGTCATTATGGCAACATACAGATATTTTCCCCTTCTGAAGGGCATGTCATTCAAAGCAGAAGAAATA
>JAWWMA010000227.1:3901-21627 GCA_035041425.1 Mionectes olivaceus | reverse complement strand
GGGAGTTTCCCCAACCGGGAATTGAACCCGGGCCTCGGTGGTGACAGCACCATATCCTAACCACTAGACCATTATTATTATATATGCTTGTGTTAGAAGCTGATTCAGCCCATGGAGACAAAAATAGACTCTATCCTTCAAGGAGGGGAGGAGTTTGAACCAAAATTAATATCTACTTGGATGTCTTTGTCAAGATTCTAGAAGAGGAGACCATGCTTTTGACTCCTTACAATAATCTGCTTCAAAATTCAAAAAATGAACATTTACTCAGCCTACTGATATGATCCGTGTGAAAATATTGCCTTACTGTGAAGATGTATTTTTCCGGGTTTGTGATACGAAGACCTTATAAAAAAA
Organism: Mionectes olivaceus; assembly: GCA_035041425.1. Taxonomy (NCBI): domain Eukaryota; kingdom Metazoa; phylum Chordata; class Aves; order Passeriformes; family Tyrannidae; genus Mionectes; species Mionectes olivaceus. The sequence goes on along the minus strand of JAWWMA010000227.1, from coordinate 21,270 downwards.
GATGAAGTTAATTGAGAAATAATTGAGATTCTTGAAGGCATCTTGTATCGTGATTTAAAGGGGAGAATATTCACATTAAATAAAATCTTTATTTGTTTTTTGATAGTTCTAATTCTTCAAAAAAGCAAGTTAATGATACTTGCGTTATCTATTTCTGATCTTACCATAACTTGTGTAAATCCAAGTAGGGAACATATATTGTTTACCAATTTAAGTCCTCTTTGTTTCTCCTAGTTTAAGTTAAAAACTGATAAAAAGTATAATTTACATGGCAAACTTACCATAGGTCTTGTTTCTCCTCTGCTTTATTTGGCTGCATTATGGATTGAAAACATTTGGGATCTGCAACACTATTGCTGTTACAGCTGATAAATTATTACCTTGTTTTGCATAATGAGATGCAGAGGAACAATTTTTGATGCAGGTGTCAGCCATTAGGGTCCTTAAAGATCTGTGTGTCTATAGGATCTACAGAGAGCACAGAGGTGGCTGCTGCCTTTTCTTCTGATGTTTCTCTAGAAAGTTACTGGATAAAATATTTGGATTGTGGAAATATTATCTGACAATTTTTTAAGGAAACCTGACTGTTTTTGAGTTCTGAAACAGAATTTCTCTTCCTCTGTTTCATGTAATGGAAACTTGAGGAGCTCAAAGCAAACATTCTAACCTAGAATGAACAACTTTACTGAAACTAAATTTCAGATTCCTTTAGGGAATCTTACTCTTAAGTCAACAACACTATTACAATTGAAAGGAAGTCATTCTGGCATTGCTAAATGGGAGAATGGGAGATCTGCTGTTAATAAACTTATCAGTCGCATATATAAATAAGACCTCTTGTTAAAGGTAGAGTTCTCTACAAGTATCTGACTTTTTTCTAGCAGAAAGCTTGAAGAATACAAAATCAGGAGGTTTTTTTTTGCTAAGCTTGTGAGTACTTGGATTTTTTTTCTCCCTGTAAAAAAGGCATAGAACTATATATAGTAGATTATACATTCATGCAGTACTGTCTATCTGAAATAATAAGTTGTACTTTTTATTCTCTGATGCAACTTTGTATCAGTGATTTAACAACCTGAATATAAATACAGATCATGTAATGACTGAACTTTCATTAATTGAGGCTTTAACTGCATTATGCATCGAACATTTGCAGGAGCTCTTCTTCTGACGTGGTAACATCTCTGCTAACATTTGGTATGGTTTCATCTTCCCGGCGCAGGAGAAAATTGAAAAAAAAAAAAGGCTTTTCTAAAGGTTAGTTAATTACAGATAATAAATTTTGTTTTGCAGATGTAGACTCCCAGATGATTTAATTTTCCAACAAATGTATTGAGCTCGTAAATTAATGCTTACCTTTCTTTTGTGGTGTTAAATTTCCAATCAAATTAAAGGTGACAGAATAAGTAAGAGGCCCTTTGCTTTTTTGCAGGATGCTTCATCTTACATGACAGTTTGTAAGAGATCAGTAGCACATTCACCATTTAACTTATACTATAGAATAATTTGAATATCATTAAACAGTATTGGCAAGTAAACATATCTCAATTAAACAAGGTAGTAAAATCAGAGAATTTAACATCTGTGTTCATCTTGGCTGCAGTCTGCTTTCAGGCCTTGAGCCTGTTACTTTGCCTGACTAGAACTCTGTCTTACTGTCCTCCTAAAATTGGTCAAAACAGGGTTGTCTAGAGATGCTAGATTATCTGTATTGCAAACATAGTAGCAGGAAATGTATTTTACATACACTTTCTATGACACTGACCGAAAACATTCTAGGTGTGTGCTATATAGCATTTTCTCTTGCATCTGACATGCTTAATTTATATGGTGCCATGGCCTCAATTTTCTATCTCTAAACATTTTTCTTTATTGTGGATAGGCAATAAATTTAGACTATAAAGGGAACACATCATGGTAAATGATGAAAAATTAGATTTATTAAAACTTTAATTAGATTTAAATGACACAATCTTTCCCCTGTAATTCTCTTTTCTTTTTTTTTTTAACAATGTCTACCAATGTACAACAACTCCTGTAATGTCAGGAAACAAAGTATAATTCAAATTAATGCTTACAGACAATTTATTAGCAAAAGGGTGGAAATGACTCAAATTGATGTGGGTTGAGTGTTTGTATTTACTGGGGATGTTTTGTGCTTTTTCTTTTTCTTTCTGTTCCTTTCAAAGGATTAAAGACAAAGGGTCTGGCACAGAATCTTGTTGGTGCTTGTGTTACCTGTCCATTTGTAAAAATCACAGTTCATGCTTCATAGAATCATTAGTGTGGCAAAAGACCTCCAAGATTGAGTCCAACCTTTGACTTATCGTTACCTTCTCAACTAGATCAGACCACTGGTGTCATGTCCACTCTTTTCTTGAACACATCCAGGAATAGTGATCCCACCACCTCCCTGGGCAGCTCGTTCCAAAGTTTAACGACCTTATCTGTGAAGCTGTTCTTCCTAATATCCATCCTGAACCTCCCCAGCACAGCTTGAGGCCATTTCTTGTGGTCCTGTCACTTGTTGCCTGAGAGAAGAGACCAACCCCCACTTCGTTTCAACCTTCTTTCAGGCAGTTGTAGAGAGTGATAAAGTGCCCCCCAAGCCTCCTTTTCCCCAGGATAACCTATCCCACCTCTGTCAGCTGCTCCTCATCAGGCCTGTGCTCCAGACCCTTCCCCGTCTCCATTGCCGTTCTCTGTATTCACTCTGTCACCTCAATGTCCTTCTTGCAGTGAGGGACCCAGAACTGGGCAGAATGCTCAAGGTGTGGCCTCACCAGTGCCTAATACAGGGGCACAATCACTACCCTGGTCCTACTGGCCACAATATTGCTGATACAAGCCAGGATGCCACTGGCCTTCTTGGCCACCCAGGCACACTGCTTAGCAAAAGCTAGAGGCTGCTACCATGTTGATCAAATCTAAAATAACCACGTCATCAGCCTGAGAGTCTGGACAAGGGAAGCTTGAGCAAGTGAAGGCAACACTTGTAGAAGGGACAATGATGTAAACAGAAGTTGCTTCATGGCCTGTGCAGGATTGTTATGATCCAGTTATTAAAATTATTAAAAATGCCTCTACCTGAATTAAGGTGCAAACAAGGCCATATGCCGAAGTCAATAGTATGGCTTTTATTTAACAGTAAACATGAGGCAGAGAGAAAGAGAAATAGAAAGAAATAGGAAAAAGGAGGGTATAGTGAGGAGTGACAGACAGATTAAATAGAAGATGTATCACCACTCTGTGTAACCCAGAGGCATCCTGTGGGTCCTGTTCTTCTTGTCTTCTTGGTGGTGAGGTTCCCATAAAACATGGAGTCCTGTGGATTAACATACATTCAGGAGATGCCCAGGCACCTCCCCAGGTGTGGGAGAAGCTCTGCAGTCTCTTTTGACAGGCTCTGGATTTGTTTCCTCACTTGGATCACGCGCAGTCCTCTGGCGGTAGAAGGTCTTAGGAATGAGTCAGGAGGGGGGCACTTTTGGTGTCTTTGATGGCTTATGATCCCTTCTCAGCTGCCTCTCACATGAACATCCTGTGTGTAGTGGTCTTCCCAGGTGAGGGTTTCTTCTGTTTTGTGTGTAGAGATTTTACCATCACACACCCAAAACACTTCTCCTCCTCCACCTGCTGAGGCCAACTAGGGCTGGTTCTTAACAGAGATACATTCTTCTTCGCTGAACCTAGTTTACTTCTCCTCAGACCTCATAAAATTGGACAAACGTCTTTTCTCAAGTTCCCACCACAGTCCAGATTCCAGTCAGGAGGTATATTTGGGAGGGGAAGTGCTTTAGTGGTCACAGACAGGCTGCTGCTTCTTTGCAGTTTAACAAAAAGTCTTTCTATGATTTTGACATTTCAGTCTATCACAAGCATTGCAGTTCGTCTGTGTTGAGGACTAGGTCTCAGAAGGGTATGACAGGAAAAGGCATCTGGGAAAGGGTGAAGGAGGACAGATTGAAGGAATTATACAGTTGTGGCACGGGCACATGTATGCAAAGGCAGTTGTGGGAGGTAGTTTTCTGGTGTTGTCTCTCACTGACTTTGCAAGTGGAAGCATCGACTGGCTTTGACAGAAGTGGGTAGTGATCCAGTGATTCAGCTGCAGTTTGTAGTACTGGGACTGTTACAGGCAAAGCCTGCAAGGCAAACTGAATTGTGTAGTACATCTTGTAGGGTGAATTTGACTCAAAAGAAGATTTCAATTCATGTTTCTGAAGCTTAAAATAGTATTTTCACCACAACAGCTCAGGAAAACAAACAATGGTGAGTTCGTACTTGTGCTAATAAAATTGTTAAATGGCAAAAAGACCCCAAAAGTCTTTGAAAAGTAAAACAATAGATTTGCATACTTTATTAAAAGAACTTCCTTGCTCATACTAAAAAATATTTATTTCAAATAGTAATCTAGTTCTTTAGAGTGAAGGGGTCTTGTATAATATCAATCATCAGATCTATCACAAGAGACTGTGAGTAGGTGTATAAATGTTAAAATTAAGTAGTCGATACAGAAATTTTTGAAAACTTCTTTTTTTTCAGCAATATAACATCACATTAATAGAGAAAATAATGTCAATGTAAAAAAGGTGATGACAATTGTAAAACTTAGAAGGCATAAATTTTAAGTAATAAATTGCTCCCATTTTCATGTGGAGCATTTACAGGGTTCTGGGACGGTGAAGGCTCGTCAGTACACAGTTTGCAGTATCTGTCTGCATGTAAATCTCTTGTGTTATATTTGTTAGACTTAAAATTATACTATTTTAGTACATATACATGCATGCATACATTCTCCATTAAATTTTTTTGAAGTCAGACTCATCCATTCATATATTTTTCCTGTTTTTATGTACTTTGAATCGTGCAGGAATACAATAGGAATGAGAGGCTTGCTTTTGAGGAATTTTCTACCAGCAGTTACGTTATTCTTGAGTCAAACACTTGAATAATATCCCTGCTCAAGAGCACAGCTATTTGCTAATTGAATATTGCAAATTATTTCAAGTCATTTTCTAATGGGATATTGAGAGTGAGGTCTGATCAATAAAGAAGAAGGCCAGACAATTTTGTTTATCGCTGAAAAGCTGGCTGAGTGATAAGAATTATAGATTTTCTCATAGGCAGGAAGAAATCTGTTACAAAAGGGTGAAAAACAGTGATTATTGGGTACTAGAACTCAATGAAGTTAGAAATCTATGCAGTCATATGGCACAACAAAGAGTTACTTAAAAATGTTACTTCAGTATGTGGCACTTCAAATGTTTAGTCTTGATTAATATAAAGATCAGAATAAGTGTTTCCTTGATTACCAACACAGGACTGAGAAGGATACTTTTCTCTCTATTTAGTGATCCAGAATGAGAATTCTTAATGAATTATTTCATTATGTTTTTCCCTTGAGGCCAAATAAAATCCATGACCAGAAAAAAAAGAATAGGGATTAGAGAGTCTGCAAGAAAAACTGCTTTAGAACATGAGAATTGGGAAAGAATTTATTTGCTTTGAAAAACAAAGCAACAATATCCAAACAAAAGCTGTACATTTAGCAGAATCAGTTATTTGCATAGAATTTTCAATATGTTTTTTATTTATATTAATAGTAAAAGCACATAATTTTTTCCTGTATTAAATTTCCTTGAATCAAAACAGTACTTGTCAGAATGACTGTTAACAGACAAATACAACTGAAAGGGAAGACCTGATGCATCTAAAACTTATGTAACTTACTGGATAATGAAATTACTGAGTGAATACTGTTTGGATATAAAGTCTTATGTATATGTGCTTATTTTTACATAAATCAGCACAATCAGTCTTAGCTACTGCATGCAGTGCTTTTGATCTATTTATTGTAGATTTTGTAAAAGTATTATGACCTGTGTCATACAGATAGGGAGACGGTGCTGCAACTGCTTCACAGAATTAATGGGCTTGGTGTGACTATGGTGACACAGATACAAGGCCCAGTATCCGACCTGGCTTTCAGTTGCTTTCCAGCAGAGTCCTGTGAATCACAACATCTAAAGAAGGGGTTGTTTCACACAGAGGAAGGTCTGTTAAAAGGATAGACACTGAAGGTGGCATTGGGCATACCCTGTCCTATGAGCTCTATGAAACTGAAAGTTAGATTATACCATTTTTGACTGAAAGATGATGGGTCCTCTCTTACTCTCCAGGGCTGTAGGAATCTCAGCTGAAGTTGTACGTTACCTGATTTAGAGTGAAAAATCAGGCGAGTTTTGTCTAAATTGTGAAGAAAGTGAATAGAAACTGACATTTTCCTTAGTGTAAATCTGTATCACTGATTGGGATTTTCACAGGGAGTACTAACCCCCTGAACTAGAAGGACAACACAGTAAGGCACAAGAAATGGAGAATGTTTGTGAGGAGTGTCAGAGGTACTTGGCACAGATGCTGCATGGGCCAACCAGGTGATGCACAGCTAGGCCTCAGTCACTGACAAGACAGAACTGCCTGGGGTTGCAGTAATCAGTGGCAGCCTTGACTGTTGGTGACCATGAAATAGTGGAGTTGAAGATTCTGAGGGGAGTGAAGTGGCTGAGATGATCAGTGTTGATCCTGGGCTTCAGGAGAGCAGTCTGTGGATTATTCATGGAAATAGCAGAAGAGATCCTGTATGAGGCAGCTTAAAAGAAGCTCCAGAAAACTGTGAGGTCTTAAAAGACAATTCATCCAACTGCATGAGACAGTCCTCCCTGTCCTTGATCACCAGGAGATCTTACTGTCTGAGCACGTGGCAGACTCTTCCTTTAAATTCCCTTCTTGCTCATGCCACCTCTTTTTCTCTTCACTGGGATTATGAAAGCTTCAGATCACTCTCACGACAGTTACCTCTCACATACCAAACTTGTTTTTTTTCCTCAGGGTGATGTTATGTGATACAACTGAAGGGATAAATTGTAGGAAACAGATCGAGTGATGCCTTTTTAAACTCTCTGAAAGAGTTTTTAGTGTTAAAATTAAATTTGCTTCAAGACTAAAATGTAACCCAAGACATTTTCTACTAATATGATACAGCTGAATGTTTGTATCCTTGTTCCTTGTTTCTGTGCTTGAACATTAATCATCCTCCTTAACATCATCTATGGATACAAATTCCTTAAGCTTCTGCCTTTCATGTTGAACTGTCTTACAGCAAGTGAGTGTATGACTAAATAGTAAATTAATTACTTTCCAAATACCCTCTTTGAAAAAGTATTTAGGAAAAAATAGTAATTAATGTCTACCAGTACTGTACAGTTCTGTACAGCTTAAGAAACCACTTTATACAGTGTAGAAATGCAAAAATTCAAATTCCAAGACACACAGTTTTAGTACTCATGAAAAGTTTTGCTTGAGGAATTGGAATGATTTTATGTTTCTTAAGTGATAAGGGAGATTTTTTTCCCCATATCCCTTCAGGTAAGTCGATGTCTGCTCCACGTTTATGCTCAGGTTCAGCCTGTTAATCAGGAAACTTTTGAATTTCACAATTTTAAAATGTCTGACACAGCAATTCTAGCTGTTTAGTGTGTTTGTGTAATGTTTATGCTACAGTTACATGGTGACATTTTCTAGGGACCCAGTTTGATATCATGCCAGTGTATTTTTTTGGCAGTAGCCTACTACAGGTGAGATTACTCAGTGCAATGCACTTAGTTTGTGACTGTGAGCTGTAGCCCAGGTCTGATAATACTTTAAAAGCTGTGTCTGGAATCTCTATCCCCTGATCAATGTAGTTCAAACCACCTCAAAGTAATTTTTAAAATATGGATTCACCCAGTAGCTGTCAGTTACTGACAAAGTCTTTCTTATTTTGACTTCACAGAAGCACCATCCTTTGCTATTGCTTCATTTTATTGAGTTTGGAGAAACTTCTACAAGTTTACAACTAAAAGTTAACTTGCAGTACGCCTAATATTTGTAAAAGCTGTTATATGTAACCCCCTATTTGCCGTAGATATATACATCTGTATCACAAATTAAGGAAAGAAAAAGAAAGGAAGAAAGGATGTGATTTAAGAGAAAAAATTAAAGCTACTGTAAAAATTAGTGCCATGAATCATCTCACAGTATAAAAAATCAGAACAATTTTTACAAACCTCTCTGGATTAAAACTTCCTAATTGCATTTGCAATTAAAGGAATAAGACTTTGTAACAGTCAACTTGGAAGATTCCTTTTGCTCTTTGCTGCATTCAGCAACACATCTGTCAAGATGTTATTTGGTTTTCTAAATGTTAATGATTTAAATGATTGACAGAGATGTTTGGCTGTGAGAGATATTGTTAAATACATAAAATTCAGAAGTATGAGTTTATGAAGCTGCCTTTTACTTTGTAGGAAATTCATGTGGTTTCTTTACCCATTAACATTTTCTTTCAATGCAAAGAACTTCAAAACAGTGATTGTAATCTGATTGTTACATTTGACCATTACACATTTTACAAATTTAGTTGCTCATAAGTGTTTACTTCGTTATGTAAATGGGTTCTTCTCTGTTCTGAGAAATGCCTTTAAAATATTCATATTACTGTCTTTTAACATTTCTTTGATTTACATTTTTAACCTTTAAAGATTTGAGCTGTAACTCTTAAGTGACTAAGGATAACTATCTGTTATAGTAGTTAAGTACCTTGGAAAATAAGAATCTATATCTGAGAATCTTCTTTGCTAAAGTGCTTTTTTTTTCAAGTTTCAAGCCTACACAAAACAAATCAATATTATTTCTACATTGGAGATTCAAAGTTGTTTTCCTTTGCTGCAGAGGAAAATGTACAGGGTGTTGTAAGATCGTTGTTATTTGATCAGATATGTGATATTCTTATTTTCATCCCAAAAGCCCCAACTTCCTTGCAGTTGTCTTTCCTTTTAATTTCCTTCCTAAACACCTCTATGGATGGTGACTCTACCACCTCCCTGGATAGTCTGTGCTAACGCTTAACCCTGTCTATGGAGAAATTCCTCCTGAAGTTCCAACTGAAAAGTTTCCTGGTACAGCTTCAGTCTATATCCTCCTGTCCTGTCCCTTCTTCCCTGGGAAGAGAGCCCGACCCCCACCTGGCTATGACCTCCTTTTAGGGAGTTGTAGAGAGAGATGAGGTCTGCCCTGACCCTCCTTTTCTCAAGGCTAAACATCCTCATATCCCTCAGCTGTTCCTCATCAGACTTGTGCTCCAGACTCTTCTCTATCGCTGTTGCCGTTCTCTGGACCCTTCAGAACCTCAACATCTTTCTTGAAGTGAGGGACCATAAACAGGATGATATATGAATCATATAATAATATGATTCATATGATAATGAATTTTTTTTCAAGAAACCTGCCAACAACAAATTCTTCTCCTTTTAAATGTACTGTATTTTTAAGCATTTTCTGTTAAAACTACTGATCTCTTTTGAAAGTTTGTATATTTTCAGGTCTTGGAGGAAGCTGTAATTTTGAGAACTTTTAGAGTGTACTCAATTGGGAATAGTATGAGAATATTGGTAGGCCTGTGTGGTCTGTGTTCTTTGTGCAGTAACGGCTGTTCAATAACTCCATCGGAAATACATGAGTGACACTTGTTTCTAAGATTTCTTTGACAACTCTCAACTCACCTCTGTTGCAAATAAATGGAATAATGCTTCAGGGCCTGAAAAAGCAGAGTGATGTTATCAAAGAACTCTATTGGAAAAAAAACGTGTCCAGACCTGTCCTTTGGAATGACAGCCCTGAAAGCTTCTGCCGGCTCTCAGGAGAAGCCATATCACAGGAACAAGGGTAGTAAAAGGTGTCACGAAAAGTACAATAGCAGTGCCAGGTGTGTGCTAGTTCTGTGCTAGGAAAATCAAAAAGAACTTGAAACTAGTGTAACTGGAAAGGCCTGGCCAGTGATAGTGCTCTACCAACCTAGGCCCAGTGCAAACTGAAGCAGATTCTGGAAGTGAAAGAAAATTAATGTTTTGTATCAGGAAGAATTTCTTCAAGTAAAAGGCTGTCAAGCATTGGAATGGGCTACCCAGGGAAGTGGTGGAGTCCATCAGTCCATGTGTTTGAGAAATGACTGGACACGGCACTTAGCGGACAAGGTGGTTAAAGTCTGAACTCTATGATCTTGGAGGTCTTTTCCCACCTTAATGATTCTATAATTTTATGACAAAAGCAAAGACTGGGGAAGAATAATATGAAAATAGAGCCTCCTCACTCCATTTAAGTATTAATTTATAATACAGTAAGCATGCTGTAAGTATGAGGACCTGTGGTGAAGATGTCTTGGTGTTAATTTTTATCTAATTTTGGTTTTCAGTGTTGTTAGTCTAATATAGACTTGCACATTAAAAGGACAGGGTTTATACCACAGAAAGAGTATTCTAATTATTTTCCAGGAACTCGAGTAGGTTTTGTAATGTGCTAAGTCACACCAGGTTTCAGGAGGACTCTGCTGACATAGCTTTGAAAATGGTTTCTCTAAGCAAAAACATAACTGATGTTAATTTTAGGTGCAACCTGATTAATACACAAAATGCAAGAAAACTGCAAGCTGAAGGGTTGAACACCAGAAGGAACTTTTTTTGGTGGTTTTGCATGTCTTGAGTGCTCTGTACATTCTATAATGTGGCAGGAAAAACCTGTGTTATGATATTCCCAGTTCAACTTCCCATGAAGAGAGGCCTAGTTATTATCAGTGTCCTCTTCAAGGGGGACAATGTGATTTGTAAGTGTCAGTCAGATAAGTCATGATATCCTCATCTGGACGATACTGAAGACACCTTTTTATTAAATTTTACATGGCATATGGTGTGATAAAACAGCTTGATAGACCCAATGTTTTTTTTATTGCTGTAGTCTATAACATATTATTCAAGTATCAAAGACTGTATTAGCTGAGATGGATATAAACCACATGATGATCCAATGCACAAAATCACTAATTGAGTAAAACATAATAGACATGCTGTAAGCATAGGTAGAATAGGAATCTTTTGAGGATTAGTAGGCTGTTGAAATATGAAGCATGAACTATGTGACTGCTTAATTTTTATTAAATTTTAAGCTGGAACAGATGAGTTATAAAACCGCAATTCACACATATGTAGCATGTATATTAAAAGTAGATGGCAGAAGAAGTTGAAAATATATTAATTCAGCTTGACAACAAAATGCAGGAGTTTCTTCCTAAATTTTATTTAATGGTGGATCATTCCTCAATTTTAGCATCCCTTTCAAGCTCTACAAGCCTGCCAAATTCAAACAACTAGAATAAAACTAATCTTCGGGTTATTAGTGGCTTGCTGTTTTCCTTTGAAGTCATGGATAGATAAGTTATAGTCTCCATATCCTATCAGCTGAGGTATTCCTCTCACAAAAATGTCCATTCGATATTTATGGTATCTCACAAAGTCTTGGAGATTATTTAGTGATGAATTTTAAACAATATTGTGTTGTGACAAACAGCTAGTTCAAAACAGTTTGCTGTGTTTTTATATAATATTAATTCTGTTTAATGAGGGCCTTACAAAATGTCAAATATCATGTGGTATATTGCTTTGATGCATGAACATACTGGCATTTAAAAATTCCATCTAAATTAAATTATACACTTTGTCTTAAACAAGAAATAAGAAATGGATGTAATTCACATTCAACATTATAGCTCTACATCAAACTGTAAAACCAGCAGCTCTGCCTGTTAGAGATTATTCTGTTTATAGAACCAACAAAAGCAAAAGGCCTAAGTTAAATCTCTGGAACTGTGAAAGCATTTTACCAAAACCTCATATCATGCTTCTTACTTTTCTGGAGAATATAATACTAGTTTCTTTTTCTGTGCTAACAAAACAGCTTTTCTGCCTGACATATAGATACAGAAAAAGTACAAATACAAACCAATCATTTCTAAAAGCTTGATATAATAGGAGAAAAGGACTGGATTTTTGTGACACCTTTCCAGGTCAGAGTCCTTTGCAACTGTCTTCCATATAATTTTAAGAAAATACCCGGTTTTGTAGTCATGGAATTTATTCTTATATCATCTCATTTTGCAAAACACCTTTCTTCTATGTTTCCTCTCATGTTTTTATTTTTTAGTATATCTCACCAAATCTAATATATATTTATGTGTGTTGGTTTAAAAGTAGACCAGAGAGAGGAAGGGACCCAACTCTAGAGAGACTGTAATTCAGAGTTACAATTTACTAAAAAGAAATTACAATAGATGCAATGATACAGAGAAAAACTGGTTTTAACCTATAGAAACTGTTGTAAAACCCAGCCCCTTGGGACAGGAACAGAACAGTGTTCTTTGGCTCCTGTGCTGAGCACCACATGGCCCCCCAGAGTGAAAAGTAAAAGGAAAGCAATACCTGTTAGTCCACATGGTGGTGGGAGTTCTGTTGAACTAATGATTGCAGTCTTGTTGAGAATGGCAGTCACAGTCCTGTTGGAGTTCTTATCCTCCTCTAGATCCGACGAGTGGTACCAGAAGTCCCCAAAACCCAAGATTATATATTCTGTTCCAGGCATCTGTACTTAAAAGAAAAACAAACAAACAAACAAGTCCCCTAAACTTCATGGTGAGAACTTTTGGATCTGTTCTTCTTTATTGTTAGGTCTTTAATTTTTGAGCTGGTCTACAAGTACAGGAATTGGTCTTAGAATGTAATATGTGCTGCTTCAAAAGCAGAAGTCCTGCATGTAAGGTCAGAAGGTTTGCTGTCCGCAGTAGCTTCAAGTTTGAGAGCAACGTTATTGTCAGTGATGTTCAGGCTACAACAAATCAGAGACACAGATCTGATACGGTGGCTCTACAGAATAAAACAAGTTAAAAAGTTTAGCTCTAGGCAAGTTTAAAATGTTTTAGGATGATATTTTGTTCATGAAAGAATTACCACAAGCACTTAGCAATTTCCAAGTCATCAGATGCTATTACCTGGAAATCCTTTTTGAGCTATAATTATCAACCAGAAGTGACTGAAGAGATCATGACCATCTTTCTTTATAACTAGGTAAGATAAGACAGACATTTGCATGCCTCTTTTCTTGTTCGAGACATGAGACACTGCTGCTCTAAGGCAAATAATCTGTTGCACTTCCCAGGAGAATATCCTAATCATTGGGATATGCATATGGGTTACGCTGCCGTGCTGGCTCTGCCGTTCCCTTGAGTGGCACAGCTGCCAAATCTCATGCAGTTAAATGAGTTTAAAGCTATTTCTTCCATCTTCCAAGTAATTTCCTTCCTCAGTGGTAGGTCACTGTGTAAAACAGGCCACTGACTCTTCCTAGTTAAAATGATAGAAAAGTAAAAAAAAAGATGTTTTCTCTCAATTTAAAAAAAGAAACAGAAGTCAGAATTGTAGTGTGAAAGCAGGCTTACATGTAGTTTTAATAAGAAAAAAGTGCAGAATATTGATTTTTTTTTGTTTTGTTTTTGTTTTTGTTTTGGTTTTTTTTTTTTGAAGAGGAGAACTTGTTGTTCTTGAGTCACTGGATTATTCATACAACCTGAATTACTACTTGACAAGTGAACCTTATTCCAGATTTGCTTCCTGTTGTGGTGGGTGGCTGGTCTCAGTGGCAGCCATTAACAGGGGATCTCTGTGCTTTCCATGATACTTGCAACCATTCCCACTGTGCCCCAGATACCTGGAAATGACTCCAGCTTTCTTCATTTGTCTCTATCTACACCATTCCTTCTCTCCTGCTTCAATAACCTCAATCTGTCTGCTTTGAAAAGATTCAGTTAAAAGGATAAGTGGTTTTCAGCTTCTGGGAATTTTAGTTTCAGATTTTTAGAACAAGTTGCAAGTCTTTTTTGGACCAATGTGATTATCATAAAGAATATTTACATCATCTTTCTTCCAATTTAGAGACAGACTTTCATGAAAGCATTTACATTGATAGTGGAAAATGTTATTCAGGAATAAATATTATTTTCTGTGCCTTTCCTTATTTCCTATGTCTTTCTATATTTTTTTCCTATGTCTTTCTATATTATCTCTTGAATTTGGCAGAGCTGGACAATATTGTTGGTAAAATAAAACGGTGTGTACATTCATAAGAACTTCATAATGTCTATTGATAGTTCATTCTCTGATGCCTTCCAGGGGCTGAGTAGGCTCCATTCCTTTGTTCTACCTAAATCCGATACGGAAATAGTCTCATACTTGGAACACCTATAGCATCAAATCCAAATGGAAGAAAGAACAAGCTAGTTAAAAGAATCATGCCTGTAATATGTGAAACCAGATTTGCTTGCGTGGGTTAAAAAAATATGTTTAAATTAACTTGGTCTAGGCCTTTAGTTGTCATTTATACTGTCAACCCTCATTACTCTTGGGTAATAAGAACTGTGAGTAGAACAAGCTTCTCCTATCTTCTTCGCTCAGATTCATCACACTGCAACCTTCTTGCAATGAAGTGGCATCCTTGAAAGTTAATCCTCACAATAATGTTGTATGGATTGTCTATATCAAGGCTTCCCATTCTATTATATTTTACTTTTTTCTTTCCGCAATTCTTCTTTGTCATACTCATCAAAGCAAACATAAATGAAATGTCCCTTTCACATCCAGCACTTCATTTTCTCCAGAAAATTATCTCGGAGTCGTTGTGTATGACTGCAAGATTTAAGTCACATTTTGGGATGTGGGAGTACATCTACCCTCGAGTGACAATGCACAGCTGCAGAAGTGCTCTGTAAGAAGCTAAAAAGGCTGTAATGTAAGTGGTGTAAAAATCCTGTTTAAATTAACAAATGCAACTGGTGGTTTCGCTACCAACACTGAGATTGAGTAGGTCTATGTGTTTGTGTTTAAGCTGGCATTTAGGAAAATGAAATGAGAACACTGATGAAAGGTAATAACACCGGGAAATAATAGGATTTCTGGATACAGATTAAGCAAAATTTGGAAAATTTTTGAAAAAGTTTTAGTTTTCAGGTGAAAAATCACAAAAGTATAGATTTAAAAGGCTTTTGAAGTACTTCTGCAAAGGCCATGCCCCTGTTACCCCTCTGGTCCAGGTTCACCATCACACCTAGTAATGCCTGTGACCAAAACTTTAACTCGGCAAGGAACAAGGTGTACACAAGAGGTGATATTAGCAAATCAAGAATGATGACCTTATGAAGGTTCAAAAATCATACAGCCACCAGCAGGCTGGTTTTGCATTGCCAAATTAAATTATGTTTATGTGTCACTTATGGTACTTAAATATTTTACGATTTTACACTTATTCATCAAACTGCCAGTATTTTCTATGGGAGATAGTTATTTTCAAGAGTGGCAGTTTTTAAGATGGAAAAGCAAGTTTTAATTGGAGAATTGAAATTACTCATTTCCTGGTAAAATTACTTCTGGGTTAATTGGAAACTATCTGTTCTGTAACAACATTCAGGCAATAGAAATTCAGAGGACTTGAGACGGATTTTCATACTAATTCTAGGTAATCATAGATTATTCTCACTGCATTGATAGTTTAGTAAAAGTCTTATAACTGTTTAATTGAATAGCTTAGAGTTTGAAGCGTGAAAGCTTTGTATATAAACCTGACATTTTTTAGTGTTTTAATTACTTTGATATAAAACCATCTGACAATTCACATGGATAAGTGAAAGAGTATAGGTAGCTGTATTTGGAAGAAATACAACTATGTGATCATTTGCATAAGTGACTGATAAATATGGAAAAAGGAAAAAGTAACATGCTTAAATAATTTTGTGTTTATATGGAATACGCACTGTCTTTTCTTTGTAAACCTTGTTTCTACACCAAGATTCTTCTTAGAATCAAACAATATCATGTGTTGGAAGGGATCCATAAGGGTCATTGAAGTCTTCAGTCCTCTTACATTTTCATTTGAAATGTAGATGAAAAAACTATAAAAAGAGAAAATTATTAATGTCTACTTTCCAAGTTGCATAGTCTTGCAATGAATTAAGTTTCTTTAGCATAAAATCAGGGATATATATTTTTCTGTGAAGCTGGAACCATAATTTCTGACAGTTTGTGATAGTCATTAATGATATGCATTTTATTTTGTTAGTTGCCATAATTTTTTTTTTAAATCCTTGGCAAAACAACGGGAAGAAGCTTTAGTCCATTCTACTAATCTCGAACACCTATTGCAGTCAGATATAACCTTAGATCTTGTGACAGCACTAGTTACGACTCTAGCAGCTCTTACATTTAATTTGGAATAAGTGCTAGCTTGTAAAAATATTTAGGACTGTGGATAACCTGCTAACTCTATGCTTAGCTTGCTGTTTGCATCCTTTCTGGGCATGGGACAAGTGCCCAGAATGGAACTCTGTGTGTCTCCAGCCAAGAATCATTATACTTAAAAGGCTGCAAACCCAGCAAATTATTTAGGGATATTTGTTTCAGTTTTCTCACTTTTCTATTGTCTTACAAATCATGCTGTAGAAAAAGCAAATATTTTGAAAAGCAACTAATATTTTAAAGCCAATACATTTCAAAGGTGAGCTGTTGCAGCATTGGTGGCATTGAGACCCTTACATTCTTTGAAACTACCCTGATTATTTTTCCATTACCGTACCTTGGTAAATGTACAAGTCAATTTATCTTTCAAACGTTCCATAATGCACTCAGAGTGTTCCCTCTCCCTTCAGACATAGTACAGGAAGCTTGTAGGGGCTGTAGTCACATGTGCTGCATGACATGGCTGCTGATGATTCCCACCACAAGTTTCAAGGGCTGCAACTCAGTGAGAGATTGAGTCGCTCCCAATTGATACTCCAGGATGATAAAGAAGTCATTGCTATTCTTGCCGCTCCCTTTTAAGTTCTGTTTCCAAACATACTAAATAACTGTCATAAGATACATGGGGGATTTACTGCAGGAGCCCACAGGCTGCTCCAGAAGGGATCATTGTGGCAGAGATGCAAAAGTGTGTCCAACCTGAGAGCTGTGACTGGCTCAAATGTTGTTTAAGTTGAAAGCAAGAAGGTAAAGGTTGTTACAAATATCTTATGGGATTAGGTCTGTGCTGTAGTGTTCTATCTGCCTTCCTTTCCCTCAATCATGTGGGATAAGTGAATTTGGTCATAGTATTTTGTGGGATTTTTATCCTGATGCTTCTCAGTCTTCTTAGTCATACTAGTGAAAGATAAATGAGGTGACTCTGTAGCCTGATTGTTCTCTTCTTGATACCCTGCAGGCTTGGTTTCCTTTTCTTATTCTTTTGAGGGAATGAGAAAAACAAATTCCAATCTATCTTGCTCTATGGCTATGGGTTTCTGTTTCTCTCATACTAACTCTGTTAATGTGACATATCTAAGAGATTGGTTGGTTGTTTTACTTTGAAGACCTTCTAAACTGGTTAAAGTGAGTTAAAACAGTTTCTTCAAAGGAAAACAGCATTTG
>JAWWMA010000226.1:3759-18314 GCA_035041425.1 Mionectes olivaceus | reverse complement strand
GGGTGTTGGGCCCCATTAATGTTATACAGGATTAAGGGAAGCAAATGCAGTGTCTTTGAACCTCTGCCCTATCATTGCACGTGACACAGTCCAGGAGCTGGAAATAAACTCAGGTTGGAATAAAATATGGATGTTGGTGCTAAGACATGCTGGAATGCTTGGGCTTACAATTCCCCTCTTGAGGAAAATCCTGATTTTTTTTTCTGCAACACTTTCAGTGTTTGTGTTTAGGTTTTATTACTCTATTTTTTGGTTTGCTTTTATTCTCCAGTGTATTCAAAGCGTCCCCTGTTAAATTGGTGTAATTTTGGTTGAGTTCAGTAGAACAGTTCTCCTTTCTGTGTTAATGCATCTCTATTGGTTCTCATATCACTGCCTCAGATATCGGGAATTTGGAAATTGAGCTCTGTCACGCGAGAGGAACACGAGGAGAATGCAGCTGGTGGATCAGCACAGTGATGGACAGAAGCTCCTGTGCAGGTACAGAGCAGAAATTGTCTGAAATCTGATCTTTGAAGAGGTTTTGTGTTTTACCCAAATACTTGGTGGGGAAGTGTTTGCATCTTCCTCCAGGGCAGGGTGACCCACATCACACCTGTGATGGACAAGGTGGTCAGATTTGCCAAAGATCACAGTGAAACCTTGGGATATTCAGGATTCCCTCTTGGATCAGGCCTGGAGGAGCAGCTGGAGGGAGACCTCGTGGGTTTCTTCCCCACACTGACACTTGGAAATGAGCTTTGCCTTTTCTCTGACTGCGAGCGAAGGTGGAAGAATTTCACAGCAGGAAGCAGAGGAAAAGCATCCTTTCCTGCAGGCTGAGTTCCCCTTGTTGCTCCTGGGATGAGGGCAGTGGAATTGGCCACATGTGGGTGGGTGGTGGTGGCTCACTGACCCCAGCACGGCTTTGGGCACATCACAGGAGCATCCTTGTCCTGTTCACAGCAAAGAAGCGCTGCTGGTGAACCCTGTGGGCTGCTCTGCCACCTCCCAGCATTGCTGGAGCAGTGGGGAGGTTTGGATTGCTGGGATGGAGAAGGATGGATCCCTCAGGTCAGCTTATCAAAGCAGTTTTCTCCCCCCGTGGCCAGAGCGGGGGTGTCCTTTCCCCACACACCTTTTAAAATAAGATGTTCTTGGTCTGCAGTCTCCTCATGTTTGGCTTGTTGGTTCTGAGCTCCTGGGCCTGGGTTTCAGCCACTGCTGCCCACATGGTCACTTGGCTCTTGGAAAGGCTCCCTGGGCTGCCCTGCAAGAGGACCCAGATTTTCCTTGCAGGGAATGCTGCCCCTGTGAACAGCAGAACACAAATACTATGGAGAGCATGAAAAAGCCTCACAAGGAACACATAATTCGATGCACTGAAGTTTTGTAGATGAATTTTCACCCTTGGGCATCCTTACCTGTCGAGCCTGAAATGGTGCTGTCACAGAAAGGTGCGGGTTGGGGTGTCTGTTTGATCTGCAGATCGTTTCCATCCTTGTTTGGATGTTCTGTGTGCCCTGGCGTGGGGGGCTCCTCTATCCCCATCCATCCAGCTGATCTCCACTGACGTAAATCAAAACAACAGTTTACATTCCACCCTTGATATGTGGAACAGACCAATGAATGTAGCAAAAAAGGCAGGTGAACCTCAGTGTGTCTGCATCTTATTTTCTCTCTGCTTCTTCGCTACAAGCTCCTCTACCCTGTGCAGGAAGACAAAAACCTGATTTTGCATTGTTTTTGTGCTTGATAGAGCAAAAAAAATCTTCTGTATTCCTCATGAACTCTGCTTTTCTGTGAGGAACTAGATTTGAACAGTTTCCACTCAACACTGAGGTCACTCTTCGAGGTTACTCTGCCTGTTCTTGCAGAGCCCTCCAGGTGTAAGTAGAACACAGGGCATTATTTCTTGTGTCAGCATTGCACATCTATATATTAGCAGATGAAGTTATTTGCAACTCGGCTGTTTCCATGTGATTGCCTTCAGTTTGTTCTTTAACAGCACCCAGAGAAGGAACCTGCAGTGGCTTTTCTCTCCTCCAAATCTGTATTCCGCCGCTGTCTCATCCGTTTAATCCCTTCCCTTTACAAACCCAGACTTATGTTTTAGCCCAATGCCAGCAAGAGCTCTGGGAAGATTTATTCTCCTGCACCCTAATGGAAAATGAGTAATGCTTGGGCTGGCTCCCCTGGTAGCAGCCACACGTTTTACTACTGATTGTCAGAAACAATAAAAAAGAGAATACCTCGGTAGTTTCTGCGCTGTTTTGTTCCCTGGGAACCTTGTCCTGAATTAACCTCCACAGGCGTGGGGCGGGAGGAACTTCTGGGAGAAGTTTTTGGGCACGTGTGGAGGAGAGAAACAGGGAGAAGAAAGGGAGTCGTGGCTGCAGTTTTGTGAACCAAGGGGACGAGCCACTGACCCCAGGATTCCGTGTGGCCCCGTGTCGGGTATCCCAGGGTGTTTTCCAGAGGGAAAACATCACCTGCTGCCAGGATTGTGTATTGAGTGCCCAGAGCTGCAACAAATCGTGCCACAGCTCTGCCTGCACACAGTCAGGGTGTGCTGCAGGTAGGATGGAACCCAGAGCTCCCTGGATTTCAATTCTCTTGAAAAAAAGCCACGTTTTGTCAAACTCTGGCTCCCAGCGAGGCCCAAGGGTGTTCTTTCTGGGGCTCAGTGTCGGTGCTCGGCAAAATCTGGATTTTTTAAATTAGTTTTGCATGGAAATGCGAGTATTCCCTGCTGTGGTTTATAAAATAGATAAAAACACCACAAAAATGAATTTCTTAACAGCTGTCCCAGGCTTGATTGGGTGGACAGGGAAGTCCTTCAGTGCTGAGGGTGATCTAAGCATTTACAGTGAGGAAAGCCATAAAAAGGGAAACTGTACAAAAGGGAAGTTAATATTTGTATTTCAAATGCAAAGAAAGCCAAGCTTGACATTTACAAGTTGGTTTCACCACCCCTTAGAGCACGTCAGGAGCCACTCACAGCGTGGTGAACAAGAGGAGTTACTGTTAATTCAAAATACTTCAATGAACACCCTGAACATCAGCAAAGGAGTGAGCTGAAGTGGATGTGAAGAGAGTCTCTGGGGAAAAGCTCTTTCCTCTCTGGATTTGGGACGAGGAAAGCGTCACTTCCCTTGAGGCCAAAAGGCATTTTCTAGACTTTTAAGGCAGGGATCCGTCGCCGTCTGATTGTGGCAGAGTGGTGTCAATTTAATGCTGTTTAATGTCTTCCTGAATGACTTAATGAGATGTCTAATGCAGTCCGTGCCTTTGTTCCACATCCAAGTCTCTGCTTCCCTTTGGATCCTTGTGGGGAATGTTGTTCTCCCCCAGCAACATTCCCTGGTTTTATCCTTCCCCTCTGCGCCTCTCGCACTGTGGCATTTTCTGAAGTGCCTGTTGAGCTTCACAGGGAAGTTTATTTTGGCATAAAAACTGTATTAAAATGATGACAGGTTTTGGACAAAGCTATCCCACGACAAGCTTCCCTCTTGGCTGTGGTGAAGCAGCTGTTTGACACCCTCACTTGCTCTGCAAAGGACACGCCGAGCACTTCACATTTGTTTTACATCTGTCGCCCTCAGCTCCTGGAGGCTGGAAAAATCTCACATCCCACCTGTCCTTCGGCTCGAGAAGGACGAGAGGCAATTAAAATCCCCAGCAGAGCCATGACAGGGGCTGACGTTTCTGGGCTGGGGAGCTCGGCAGGAGTTGTCACATCTCATCTTCGTCCCCCGCGACGGAGCTCTCGCGGCCCGAAAACGCTGCCGGGCTTTCCAAATTGCAATACTTTGGGGGGAAAAAATAAGCCACCCTGTTCGAAATTCGTTATTTTTGGTGGGGGTTTTTTTGTCATCTGGGTAGAGGGGCACTGCAGTGATATCGCTGGCCTGGTTTATTTAGAAATAAAAATACGGGGTTTATTACAAATGAATTTTAGAAAACTATTGTAGAGTTGTAAGGTTTGCAGTCCCCACTTGGGCCTGGTGCCAGGGCTCCTTGCAGCCAGGACAAGGGAATTTCCAGGCAAATATAAAACCAGGATAAGGGAATTTCTGGGCAAATATAAAGCTCCTAGAAACGAAAACCTTTGGGGCCATTTGGGGTTTCTCTCTCCCTGGGCTGAGAACGAAGGAGGATCCATCGTTTTTGGCAGGGGGTGCCTTGCAGCCAATCAGAAGGGGGGGAATGTGTGTGTCCCACAACCCTTTTGGAGAAAAAAAAACCTTTTTAGGCAGAAACAAATATATTAAAGTGGCCTGAAAGGGTGGGATTTTGTAAAAGTGTAAAATTCATGGCATTTAAATGTGAAATGTGTTTCCTCCCCGGGATCTTGGTGTCAGAAGGACCCAGCATGGTCTGCAAATAAAACTTCCCTTGTTGTCACAGTTCTTCTGTTTGGCAGGTAATTGAGTCTTTCTAAATTAAGTAACAGGAAACTTCTCACAGGAGTGTCCAGGGTCAGGCTGGAACCTGGGCTGGTGGAAGGTGTCCCTGCCCATGGCAGGGTGGGGACTGGATGGACTTTGAGGTCCCTTCCACCCCAACCCACTCTGGACCGAACAGAGTCACTGACACCACACTTCCTGTGGTTTACAGCCCAAAACCAAAATCCCACATTTTCAATTTGCTGGGATTGGGAAGCAAACTTTGCCTTGATGCAGAGATACCTGCAGGCTGGGTCCCCAAATCAGCCCATTTGGAGGTTCGTGGTGTGAAGCAAAAATTAGGTTTGATTTGAATTTGTGTTTTTTTCCTCAGGAATTTTTTCCCTGGCTCATAACAATGCCTGGCTTACCAACTTAAACCTGATTTTTTGGGAGAACTTCAGTGAGGCCTTCAAATAGTTTGCAGCTGTTTGAGCTTTAAAAAAAAAAAAAAAAATTTAAAAAACTGGCTTTGAACATCTGTGAGCTTTGGATTTGGCTGCAAGGTCTGTGCTTCTCCCTCGCCTCTTGTTGAGGTTTGTAAATTGTGCGCAGGGAAGAAAAAAATGTTCCAAATCTCATTTTATGTGGAGTGTGACTTCATTTGGTAAATAACAGAAGGAAACCCAGAGGAGGGGAAGGAACTCTAAGATTTCACAGAGGCAAAAAGTGTTGGGGCCTCATATCCAGGGCTATTTTGGATTCAAGCTTCAGTGTATTTATTGAAAAACTGAGCTGCAAACTTTGATAAAAAACGACTTCCTAAGCTGGGATAATTTTGTGCTCCAAGTCAGCCGAAGAATGGAGCCTGGAGGAGCAAATGCTGCCCCTGGGAAGCCTGGTATTGCTGTTAGCAGCAAAGATTTACAGGGAGAGCAAGGAGTGGAGATGGACGCAGTGAACTTTGTCTTTGGGAGCTGAGCCTGATTTATAAGTATTTTCGGGCAGCTTGTACCACCAGTCAGTGCCCAAAGAAGAATCTGTAGTTTCCTGCAGTGAATTCATCACCGTGATTTTTATTTCTTTTTTCCTGATTTCACGGGAAAATCAAGAAAATTTCCCTTAAATAACAAAGACAGACAAAGAAACCCCATTTCCATGTGTTTGCAGGTCAGAAGGGAGACTCTCCCAGCTTGACACCCTCAGTGCTGCCCCAGCCAGCGAGGATGGAAGTTCAGCCTCTGCAGGAACAGGAAGACTTAAATTTCCTCTGAAATCTGGGATTTTCCCTGCTCTTCAGCAGTTTTGAGAGTCACTTTAATCACTGATTCGAATACCTGTGAAGCAGCTTCTGAATTTAATTGAGGGGTTGAGAGCAGAAGGTGCTGAGTGACCAACCTGGATGTGGGGAAGAGGATCTGTAAGAGCTTTCCCTTTATGAATCCCTGTGAGATGCCTTTGGCAGGAGCAAAAACTGGGGGAAATTTGGCCTGAAAAGTGGGAAGTGAAAGGCCTGGGGAAGAACTGACTCCAGATCAAACTGGGAATCTAAATCCAGGTTAGGTGTGGTCCAGCACGAGTTTTTGTTTGGTTTTGTGGTTAAGGTCTAGCTTAAGGACTTTAAAAGCTGTGGCAGAGGCAAAGGGATGTAACACCATGAAAAATCAGAGAGGGAGTTGCTTTACTTCACCTAGTGAGGGAAGTTAGAGAAAAACCCACGAGTTTTCAGTGTTTTATTGTGTAACTATAGTTAGAAATGTCCTGGGGAGCTGCTGCTAATGCAGTGTTGTACTGCAGGGGACGTGGGCTGAGGATTTAAACCCCGTGCCTTCCTCACTGAGTGCTGTGCTGCTCTCCAGGCAGTGCCAGGGAAATCCATCCTTAGCAACTGGAGTTTCCCAGTGGCACAACGTTATCCTGAGGCAGGCAAACAGGATCCTGAACCCTTCTCCGTCCCAGCTGTGGATCAGACACTGCCAGGGCTGAGTTTATTGTGAATACAAAGCCAAATGACCACCAGGAACCTCAGTGAAAGAGCCAAGCACCGGGAATTCCTGCTGGAAGGAACTGGTTAATCTGGCACAGTCATTCCAATCCTCCTGGGATTCTTTCAGGCCAGAGGGATTTCAGATGACATTCCTGTAATATTATGAAAGTTATTTCTCACAGACCTACGTTGGAGGGGACAACTTTCCGAGTGGTGCCTGTCACTGGGGCTTGGAGGATCAGCAGACGTTGCTGGGGGTGGTGCTGGGCAGTAGAAACAGCTCTTACTGCAGGTGAGAGTGACCCACAGATGCCTCTGTCCCCTGAATCCTGAGTCTGCCCCTGTCAGTCACCTGTAGGACGTTATTCCTTGTTTAATTCCTTACTTGCCTGACTTACATGTGTCAGACAAGAGCATGGCAAACCTCACCCTGCGTCTGCTGCTGCTCCTGACATGATTAGTGCAAAATAATTGATAGGGTCTCTTACTAAGCCCATTAATTCTGATTTTCTTAGCTCACTAATGGGCTTCCTTCATCTTCTGCCTTTGCTGTTCAAAGCAGCTGTGTATTTCATTAGCATTGGCTGACCTTTTTTTATTTAGCTGCTAAAAAGGTTATTTAAGTCCTTAAGAAGAATTACTCCAACTCGACCTGACCTGGTAATTGGTGGGTTGTCACCGATGGTAATTGGGCTGGCGAGGTTGTGTGCACGTGTGATCCAGGTGTGGGGGTGCAGGTTAGTCATGTTCTCTGGCAAAGGTCAGGACAAAAAGGTAAAAGGAAATGATCAGAGAAGGGACAAAGCGTTTGGTGGCTGGTAGAGCAGCTCCCTCAAAGCCACCAGCTTTGCAGCTCGCCCAGCAAAAACATTAGAGTTTTATTTTTAAAAAATACACAGGCTGCAATCTAGTGAATCCTTGGGGTTCCTCCTGCTCATGCCTGGCTAAGCAATTGCAGTGATGAATGAAAATCACCATTAAGCACGACTGCTACAAATGTGTTTTCACTCTGGGAGCAATTCTTTCCCATGGAGATAAAACCAGCAGCCTTCGTCGAGGGGCACAGAGATTGGAGCAGGGAACTGTGTCCCTCTACCTGTGTCAGTTTAATCAGGTGTATTCATCCTTACGTGCCAAGTTTGTTCTTTTCAGGAGGTGAAAACTGAAGGTAATAAAACAAACACTGATGTTTGCTGCACTTGGAATTGCCATCAGTCCCCAAAGCCTGGCAGAACCTGCTCTGAAAAACGAGCATGACAGACATTCATTAAAACTCGAGGCAGAGCTGGTTTTTTTGTTCCTTTTTGCAAGTCTTTCCTCAGTGTTTAAAAGGCTTCTTGAGGGAAGGCCTAAAGTAGAGGACTGTTCAATTTGTAACAGGGTCTATTTTGCATCAGGATACAAAGAGTGGCACGTTATTCCAAAAGCTTTGACTCCTTTAAAGGTACCATGGTCTTTAGTGTCCCTTCCATGCCAAGCTATTCTGTGATTGGAAGTTATCTAGGCAGCCTATGGATCCACACACACCTTCTCCACTTCCCAGACACTGGAACCACAACCTTGTAAAGCCTCCAAGTGGAATTATCCCAGCTGTACCTTTGGAATTGTTGCCATAAAGGCCGTGCATTTTCACCCTGCCCTTTAGGGTTAAATGTGCTCAGACTATCAATCTGTTTTACTGCTCAGAGGCTCTCACTGGGCCCGTGTTTGTAGCAGCATGAATCTGACCCTGGTTCTGGCCAGGTGGGTTTTGTCAGTGCAACTGACTTTAGCAACTTGCGGGAGAATCTGTAGAAATGCAATAAATCAGGGAGTCTGTATGTTAAATATTGTTTAAAAAAAATGCTGAGAGTTTATTTAAATACAGAATGGGGCTGAGAGGACCATGGCCTAGTGGGAAGGGGGTGGGATGAGATGAGCTTTAGGGTCCCTGCTGACCCAAACCATTCAGGGAATCTGTTATGGGGGTGTTTTTGAGGTGGAATTTTGAGTTGTTGGTGCAGGTGACCCAAACCTGCCTCGTGCCACCCGTGTTTGTTTGGAGCAGAAAGAGCTCTGGGTGTTGTGTTTGTGCACCAGGCTGAGATGGGATCTTTAACGAGGTTACCCAGCAGAAAACTGTTCCATTTCAAAAATTTTACATCAGAAGTCAAAAGCACCAGGAGTGGAGGAGAGACAGGAAAATCCCCATCAGTGCTGACAGACGCTTTCCTTGCACGACTCAGGCCCCATCAGTGACGAGTGTGCTGCTCATCCAGGAGTCTTTTAGTTTTGTTTTACCTATTTATGGAGAAACAAAAGCACAAGGATGTTCAACATCCTTTTCTTTTCTGAATGTTTAATCCTGATAGAGAGAGACTCAGTCCGATCAACCCCTAAAACCTCCGTGAGGCAAATAAATATCGCGATGGAAAAGGCGCTTTCCCGTCCGCAGTGTTTGGCTCAGCATAATTAATGTAAGTAATGTAAGAAAATGTTCTGATAGTTATTCCATTAGAGAGCTGGCCCCATGACATAGCCAGGATGCAAAGTCCTCAGGTAGAAATAGCACAGAGCTGCTTTGATTAAAATGTGAGACGTATTTTGAATTAAAAGTGTTCCAAGCCTTGAAAAAATGACTTAATGTCACTTCCCTCCTTCCCTCCTTCCCCCCAGGCCACCAAGGAAATCTGCAGGATCATTTTGGAAGGTGGCTTTTTCCTTCTTCACCAGAAGACAGACCTGATGGGATTGACAGAACCTGCCATTCATGGCATGTCTGACTCTGTTCCATTTGTGGGCTCAGCTATGGCAGAATAATTACGTGGATTTCTGGCACTGCGCTCTTGGAGAACCTGCCGTCAGAATTAGAGGGATAATCCATCTGACAGCAAACCCCCGTTGGACAATCGGCCCCATCTCCAGCTCCTTCTCCCCTCAGGCCCCTAAAATCTGACCTCCAAAGTCCTGCAGATGAAATGTTTGCTGAACTTCTTGAGGAGATTGTCGTGTGAAGAGTCTGTAAACTTGGGGCACTCGGGTCAGAGAGAGGTTCAGAGAACCCTTCCCAAACTCGGAGAGAGGCTCTGGAAACCCTTTGGAAACCCTCTCTGTCAAGGGTGTTCTGCTCCTGCAGCTGTCAGACACTCCAGGCAGCAGGCAGGGAGCTTGGGAAGGAGCAGTGCACTGGAAGGAAAAGGCAGTTGATGAGTGAAGAGGAACAGTTATTGCACAGACCTGCCCCGAAATCTGGGATTTCAAAGTCAGCTTTCGTTTGGCTTCTTTCTCTCCCCTGGACTCAACTGAAATGTGGAATGAACTCGTGTGTCCACTGTAACACTCCTGGGCTGGGAGCCAGAAACCTTCCCAGGTTAAAGGATTCTCTTGCCCATCAGTTGGCAGCCCTGTGAGTTCCCCTGAGCAAAGCAGAGGGTGGTGATGGTGAATCCTGGAGAGCAGAGTTTACACACGGAGCAGCCCGACTGTGGGATGCACGGGGGCTGTTGGGTGTTCCTCTGGCACAAACACCAATTTGCACGGATTTGAGGCACAAAGCTCCCAAACTCCCAGTGCCCCTTTCTGTTTCCAAGCAAGCTGGGCCCGAGGCTCACTCAGAACTCAGAACAAGTTTGAAGGACTTCAGGCCCAGCCCTGCTGGACCTCCTGGGATAGCTGGTTTTTGCAGGCATAGCCCACGCCAAATTTTTGTCACACTCCAACTCTTGCTCCCCCACTCTCCTCCCCCACCGTGTGAGATTGTTTTGATGCAATACGGGGAAGGGGGATGTGATAAAACTCTTTTACCAAGACTTTTTGGAGTTTATGGCCCAGAGCCTTTGCTTTGTCTTCCCACTGACCGCCATTCCCTTATTATTCAAGCTTTTCTTTTTGTTTCTCCACTTTGATACCTGGAGATATATTTGATAAGGGCCAATCAGTTATCACTAATCAACATTTATCTGCAGGGCTGCTGCCTCATTTATTTATCTGGGCACCAGAGCCGGTCTGTTATTCTTCCACCTCCTATTGTTTGGTTTCCCTCTTCTCTCTTGTGGTTTCCTGAGAAATTCACCTGAAAATTAATGCCAATATTTTGTGGAGTGTCTCTGAAGATAAGGATTAAAATGAGGAAAGCTTTAAAACCCCGGGCTGAATTGAAAAAGAAAGGGAGGATGGGGAGGCCTGGCTTTGAAAGAAGTGTTGGGACACGACCATTGCTGGCTGAAGAGGTGGGTTCTCGCCCTGCCAAGGCCATCCGAGGAATTCTCAGCACAGCTGGGAATGAGACGGCCTTTATGCCTTGAAAGTGCTTCC
This sequence comes from Mionectes olivaceus, assembly GCA_035041425.1. NCBI lineage: Eukaryota > Metazoa > Chordata > Aves > Passeriformes > Tyrannidae > Mionectes > Mionectes olivaceus. Next base: position 7,667 of record JAWWMA010000226.1, on the reverse strand, counting down.
CACTGTGATTGTGCCAAGTTATGAGACCTCAGCTTTGGTGCAGCCACTGCCTGAGAGCTGCCAGTGGAAGGTGAAGCCCCTTCAGGTGTCACCGTCACTTGTGCTGCTTGTGGGAGCTCCTCGTTTCCTTCTCCTGTGGTTGTAACATCCAAGCCCATCTGAATTTCATTGCTGAGGGAATTAATATCTTCATTTACACATCACTGCTGCAGTTCTTCGTGCCTCTGGCCCAGAGATTTGTTTTCAGTAGTAAAAGACACAATAATTGAGCTGTTCCCTGACTTTGCCACTGGTATTTGTAAAGGTCCTGAATTTCTCTGCTGTTGAACAAACGACTTTTCCAGACCCTCGTTTTCCTCCCCTAAGCCAATAATCAGTGTTGGAATTTACAGTGGATCGTGCTGACTGAGTAGTTGCCCAGTTCTCCTGAAGGTGGCACAGAACCATGGAATGGTTTTGGCTGAGCCCTCGGATCAACGGAGCACTGCAAGGCCACCACCAACCCACGTCCCACATCCACAGGTTTGTTAAATCCCTCCAGGGCTGGGGACTCCACCCCTGCCCTGGGCAGCTGTGTCAGGGCTTGGAGTGTCCAAAACAAGGTTGGAGATGCCGTTTGCAGCAACCTGGAATAGTGGAACGTGTCCCTGCCCATGGCAGTGGTGGCTTTAAGGTCCCTTCTAACCCAAACCATTTCATGAAAGACTTCAGTACACAGGAGTGATTTCTCAGCTGTTCCAAACCATCACACATGGGAATTATTTGTTCTACTCATGTTCTTTGTGTTTTCTTCCCTTGTTTGTCAGCTGATTTGTGATTGCAGCTCTTCACTTCAGCAGGAATAAAATCTTTTTGGATCTTCTCACCCTCCCCACAGCAGAAATGCCGAGCTGGTCCTGTTCCACCCTTTTGGTTACTCTCCTGCTTGTTTCCTAGAACATGGTGTGCTTTTAAACTGGATGTGTTTCAGTGCTTAACACAGGTCTTGGATTTACAAGTGATCCAAAGCACCAGAATAAATCCTTTCCCTGTGGCTCTCTTTGGTCACACCAGGCAACTTTATCCTGACATTTTCTGATGGCCAACCTGACCTTCCCTCTGACCTGGGCTGCCTCTGCCTCGTGTCTGAACTGATGGGTGCTGGATTCTGCCTCCTCAGCGTGGCTCATTTTGGGCTCCAGCCTTGCCAGAGCTGCCCCAGAGCAGAGGATGTGCCAAACCCTCTCCAGCCTCAGAGTGTTTCAGGTTGTGTAATAAAACCAGCGATGCCCTCTGGTTTCCCAGTTACCAACCAACTGAATGGAGTCTAAACCACAGGCTGTTTATGCTTGCAAGAGGTGCTTTTTGAGTTAAATTCACTAAACAAATTGCCCTAAATAGTCAGACAAAGTCAGATGTGTCATAAAACTGATGTTTTCCCTCTTTTTTTGTTATAATGAAAGTTCAATAAAAAAAAATTTGAGCTCCAGGATTAGTAAGGAGTTATTTCCTGTAATTGTAAAGATTTCTCATGTAACATTAACAAACACAAACTGGACTGTTCTGGAGTAGCTCTTGTGATAGTTGCTTTGACTGAATTTTTGGTGCTGTTGAAAGGTGGCTGATGGATGGCTGGGAATAATAATAATGATAATAACAATAATAAAAATAATGTTCTTAACACTCGGGGCACTTTTAGGTCTGGTTTTAGGGGTGGGAGAATTCTGACTGGTTTCCTGCAAAGTCATGAAAATGCATTTCCTTCATCACTGGTTGTTGTCTGGCTGATGTGTCTCTTCCCAGGGGAAAACATTGCTGCTCCTGGAAATCAAATCCCCAGGATTTGGAGCTTTTCCCACTCTGGATTAGACAGACCCAGAACATGGGTAAGGTATTCCCTCTGGTTCCCCAGAAGCTGGAGACTGAGACAACACAGTTTGGGAAATCAAACTCTTGGGTTGATTTAGTGAATTGTCACAGAACAAGTGTCAGGAGAAAACGCTGAAACTCCTCTGGCTCCTACAGGGCACTGGACAGGTTTGGTGCAACTCAGGAGTTGGACTTCAGTGCTCTTTATGAGTCCAGCTCAGGATATTCCGTGATTTAAATGTCATTATTTCATTGTGCCAGGCTGTTTCCTTAGACCTGCTTATCATATCAATCATATCATCATGTCATATCAAATCATGTCATATCCTCCCCTGTCCTATCAGTCATAGAGTATAATAAAATATCCCTGTTATACTCCAGCCCCAGGAGCTGCTGGTTCAAGGGCTTGGCTGGGGTTTTTAGTACTGTTAATATATTGTTAATCCACAACAACAACAATATACTGGTCAAAATCCAACCAAATCCACTTCACTTAAATCAAGATCCAACCTCTCCAGCTCCAGTCCACCCAGAGCATCAGGAAAGGAGCAGAGCAAGAGAAGCAGAGGAGGGAACAAGCAGAAAGAAGGAGAAAGAGGGAGAGACAGATCCTGGAGCTGCCACAGGGACCTTGTGGCAGAGAAGCTCTCCCACATCCAAGTGGCAGGGCCATGAAGCAAAGAGATGCCTTTTGTTTAATCTGCTCTTTTCCCTATGGCCAAACCCTCGAGGGGGATTCTCTGTCCCACCAGCCACCCTGGGGGTTCCAGAGCAGGGTGAGGGGCAGTGTCCTCACTGTCCCTGCAGGTCTGAGCTGGCTGAGGGGCTGCAGGAGCTGTGGGTGCTACAGGGCAGTCATTTGTAGTGACACCGTCAAGGGCTGGATGTTCAAAATTTGATTAAGGAAATGAAACCCCGGGATGGATTAAATCCTGTGCCTTTTTGACCTTCATTGTATTTGCCTTTGCTTTGTACTCACTTTGTATTTATATTCCGTGGTTATGAATTTCTTGTTTAGACATATTTGATAATATTTTCAACTGTTTGCTTTGGCAGAAAAGTTGGACTTAACACAGGAGAGAAAAAACAAAAAAAAGACTTTGCAGACTGAAAACAAACCCTTTAAACTTTGCTCTCTGGTGGGCTGCAGGTCAGTTCCTTTCTGTGCCTTTTCTCCTCTGGTGGCTCTGGCTGAGCTCTGCAGCTCAGGGCAGATCACCCTGTTCCTTTTTGCTCAGCTGCTGTGATGTAATGCTGTTGTATTTTGTGAACCAAGGGAGATTTCATCTGGACACTGGATTTAGGATGTGCCCTGGGGACTAGAAGTCCAGGGAGGCCTCAGTGATGCTCTTGCATGTCTGTGTGTGGAACTCTCAGCTTCCTTTCCAATTCCTTCCAGTGAAAACTGCCATTCCTTTGCCAAAAGTAGACTTTTTTTGTTTTTGGTGTGGGGAATGTTCACCCAATATTTTTTTGGAAAAGACTGGTCCAACAATAATGCAAATGCACATGCAGAGCAGGTGAAGAGCCATCCTGTCTCTCTCACAAGAACTCTGGTTTTCCCTGGAATTGCCCTGGCAGGAGGGATTAAAGAACTGGAAGAGCATGACTGAGGTATTTCTTTGGGGGTACATCAGACATGGGCTTTACCTGCCTGGCTTCAGCGTCCTGTGTTCATGTGGGTTGTGGAAACTGGTGTGATATCCGAGGGCTGGAATTTCTCTGGTTAGACCAGGGATGGAGGGGGTGGCTCTGAAGCGCAAGGTGGGCTTTGCCTTCAGATCTGGTTTATTTGGAACCTTCCAAAGCACTGCTGGAACCAATGGGTCCCTCAGAGTGCTGCTCTGGAAGAAAAGTTGTTTCTGTTTTAGGCACTTGGAGCCCACCAGCTTTGAAAGTCCAGGACTTCAGAAAACAAATTAGAAAGCAGCTGATTGCTCCAGCTAATATTAAAATAACTGTTCAAGCGGGAAGACCAAGGCAGATCCCTGGCTCCTTCAAAAGCACTAGAACAGGAAATCAGTAAATCTGATTAATGAGCAGATTAACACTTAACCCCC
>JAWWMA010000225.1:0-18402 GCA_035041425.1 Mionectes olivaceus | reverse complement strand
GAACTTGGAAGAGTGAGAGGATTTGACTTCCAGTGCCTCTAAAGAAGTGCACAGCCTACCTCTGCTGCGGGTTAGAAAGGCACAAAGCCATACTAGTTTTTGTAGGTGTGGTCTCACAGAGCTTTGTTGACTTTTGCAGGCGTAGGATATTCTGTAGGTGTAGGATAAGATGTTCAGGAGTGCATAAAGCTTCCTTTAGTTGTGTTCTACCCTATCAAGCTTTATTTAGTTATTGAAGTAGAGCACTGGCCTGAAACATTTGCTGTTGAATTCCTCCTGGTTTTGCTATCCTTACTGTGAGACATTAACTATAAATACATGCATGGAGTACCTAAGCTAGTTTTAAATTAACTACTTGTATAAATATTCCTCTTGTAGAGGGTTTGTGATAAAAATGACCAGCACGTAACCCTGCAAAAATGTTTGTCAGTTGCTTGTTTTGGGAGGTTTCAGAGAAGACCTGCACAGACTGGTATATGCAGCACAGCACATGGCGCTAAACAGTGTGTAGGTACATGGCATTGTCTTAATCTATTGGTTTTTTATCATCCTTTTTTCCTACAAGAGCCATTTTGAAGTTGTTCTTTCTAGGTTAGGAGGATATACTTGTCTTGTTTATGAACAGCAATCTACCCTATTGGCAGCACTAGTGGAGTGTGAGAGACCATACAGTGAATGAGAATCCATGGAAATTCATCAGTGGTCCTCATTCAGAAGATTTTATATCACAAATAAATTGGTATACACCTAGAAGGTAAGACAGTTTTCTGACATGTACACTGGAGTAAGAACACAGAAGTCTAATACTAAGTGCACCACTGACTCTCTACTATTTAGAAAACTTACCCTCCCATACCAAGCATTGCGGGAATGGATACACTGAATATTCTTGCTCCAAAATACCATTCGCAGCAAGTGACATTTTGGAGCAATAATTGACTTACTGCTTTTGCTGGTGACATCGGAGGCTTTGAAGAAAACATTAGCTTCAGAATTGAGATAGTAATTCAGGAAAAAAAGGATGTGGTGTCTTAGTTACATTCAGAAAATAAGAACTCCTAGAGATGGTTAATGTAAGAATGTACTAATTGCTGTTTGGAAGTGAATCAAAGCAGAAATCAAGAGGGCAGCACATCTTACCCAGCACTGGCTTGATACCTTCTTTCGGTAGCTGTTGATCTAAATAAATTACAGATTTCCAAAGGAAAGTACACTTGTTCTTTCATAGTCTCCTTGCTGCTTTCACAAGTCATTCCAACATCTTGGAGTCTTCCCAATTATTTCTTGGTATTTTGGTTTGTGATGAAGATATCCGCAACATAGAAAGCTGCGTGGGAAGCTCCATTTATTGTAAACTTTTGCATATTTTGAATAGAGAAGTATGATGTAAATGAAAGAATATCTATATTGGTGTTAACTGTCATAATTTTCTGCCTTTCTTTGGATTGGTTTCAGATGCACATGAGTCAGCAGTGTAAAGACTGATGAACAGATCTTTAACAGGGGAGGTGATAGATTCCCATTTGGTCATTGTCTGTTTATAGCTTTCGCAAAGTGCCAAGACATTATTGGCATGGACTGTTCTGCAGATTCTGTGGTACAACTGAGAATTCCAGTAAGAAAAGATGTTCCCCTCTTTGGACACAGAGAGAGGATCAATCTCTCTCACCAAAGGAGAACTGCATCAGAATAAAAATGGCTTCTTTCTGAAGCTGGGTATAGGTTTACTATAACTACTTGTTTGGCAGACTTTCTAGAGTTAGGATATTTAACTTCAGCTTAGATTTTTTTATCAGGAGATGGCTAAAACTCCATGCTTTGCAAACCCTCTGTTTTTTTCTCTTCAATCTCTCCTTTGCCTGTGTTGAACTTTTACAGGGAACACACGTAGGATGGGAGGTTGTACAAGATTGGAGACTGTCTGCGTATTTAGAACTTTACTGTGACCATCCAATTTTCCCTCTCATATGGGAAGGCAGTCTTCCAGTAGGGGACAAATATGCTGTTTCATCATTCTTGTGGTTATATTTTTGTTTTGTTTGAAAGAGAAAATGTGCTGTTTCTGCTGTGTGCATACGTGCAGTCTGAATTCTCCTTTCTTGAAAGCTGTGATTTGGTCCTTGGGTGTTGGTTATGACAAACAGATGTTCTTGTGTCTTTCTCAGTGTGTGACCTCTGGATATGTATTGGCATTGTGGTTAGTTTTTGTTCTTTCACTTGCTGTGTCATTCTTGATTTCACACCTTTCTATCTCCAACCATGGTCAGTCATTCCCATAGGGTGAGATTGTGCCGGTGTCAGTTAACACCAGCTGTCTATTTTTAATGCTGCCAAAAGATGGTAGCAGATATACATACGTCCATGTTTTTCCCTGTCGTCAGGATCACTGAAACAACTCCTCCTACATACGCACAATTATTTACTTACCTGAATATATCTGACTGCTCAGGAGAATTCACTCTGTCTTACTGAGCTGTTACTGGGTTCAGAAAGTGCTTTCATGGTTGTATGTGATATGACATGGAAAAACATCCAACCTTGTGAAATCCTTTGAAAAACTGGAATTTTGCTGTTCTAAAGCCATCTGACAAATTATGTTTTCTTATTGGGACAATCTGATAAAACTCTCTTGCTTTTAAATATTCTGTGTTTTAAATATCTAAAGAAAAGTTCCACCTTGGATTAGATGAGACTGATGCTCTGGCTGTTGTAGTAGAATTTTTGTAAGCAATGGGTTGCTTACTGCTGAGATGCAGTTCCCTAATACATCAAGCTGTGTTGTTTAATGTTTAAATTGTATTTCAGAAATAGCAGTGAAAAACTCTTTATGAAATATATGTATAGTATTTCTTACCTATAGCATTAAATGCTATTACACTTTTATCTCAAAAAACTCCACCACAAACCAGTCTGTAACTGGGAATACTTACTTGGAGAGTAGGGAGCAACGTACTGGAGCTGGCTACCTCATCTCTCAGTCAGTGCTTTCTAAATTTCTTGGCCAAGAAATACAGGTAAACTTGCTGTGTTTTGCAGTAGCATCATTAACAAACAGCTGCTTTGCCTGATTAGTAGAATGAACATGCTCTATGGGAGTTCAAGGTTGCTTTATTCATCCCTTTCCCTTCATTTTTCTTGTCTTCAGCCAGGGAGCTTTTTCCTTTATATTGACCAGTGTAACTTTTTGAATGGGAGTTTTGTCGGAGGCCTTGCTGAAACAGTGTTGCAGACATCTTTCCCCACGCAACAAGTTTCAGAAGCACTTGCAGTTTTACTTGAGCTTCATAGTGATTTAAAGACATATCCCTACAATACTCACCTTTTGCCTTGCCACTGTTTTACATTGTTCTTTTCATGTTGCTCTGATGTGGAGTGGCCCAATATAGGCAAAATTGCCATTTTGGTAGCTATAAAATTCCTGCCTGGGAATTAAAAATCCCTCACAATATTAGATATTTTATGGATACAGAACTAGTCTTTTTGCTGAAACATCACAAGACCTCAGGAGGAAAGAAAGAAAGAAATTCTAGGAAAGTCAGCAGCACATAAAAGTGGGTGTTTTTTTAATGCAGCTTTATGGAAAAACTGAAAGGAGAAAAAATTTTGGAGGATATGTTGCTCTAGCAAGAAGCTAGATCCAAAGCTTGGATCCTTGCTGTTGTTCCAATGATAAAGACTTGGGTTCAGTTACTGTTCTGTTCCTTGTACAATGGTTTACTTTCAAGGTCCAATTCACTTCTTAATGAAAGCATAATTTAAGTTCTAATATCTTGAGACTTAGTGAGTTAAGACCTTATTATGTTTAGTCCTATGGAATAATGCCATTGTTCTTTGACCCCATGTGTTTGAATTTTCTCTAAATTGAGTCAGATGTCATGCCATATAATCATTCAATATCTGGTTCTTAGTGAGATACTGAGCTTTTCTGTTCTGAGTCTCATTAATAAAACCAGCTCTGTCTTATGTAACCCTTTGTTTTCTGCATTGAAGATTTCATTTTTCTTCTATCAAATACCATGTCCTGTTCTTGGTCTCATCAAAAGAGCCAATGTCTTCCCTGAATGTCAACACAGTCAAAACTTGATACTGTATAACAGAAAGAAAGCAGTGAGGCAAAAGCCTGGGGGGACTGGGTGCTTACCTGAAAGTTCACTAAATTATGTCTCTTTTTCTGTCTCTGAGCATCATGTATTTATATAAATTCAGGTTAATAATATAAGATGTGAAAAATAGCTAGTAATCTGAAACTGTCCTTGAGAATCTTGTTCTAGTCATACTTATGAACAATTTTATATAGTTTCTATGGATTAAATGTTTGGGATAAAATGCGTTCTTTTGCTTAGAGGATATTGGGCCATGCAGCACTGGCCTTGCCCATGGTCGTGGCTTGCAACAGTGTTCTAGTTTTCTTTCAACAGTTTTTGTGTTGGATATTGTTTCATTATATGTTGATTGGTCTCATTTTTAACCAAATATTTTCACATTAAGTGTGAAATTGAGAAAGTGAATCAAAATAAACATAGCTGCTGGGCTTTTTTAGTTCTGGGACATGATTAAGACATGTTAGCTCACATGGGATTGCTGGTGAGCTCTAGAAGGATGCCTTATTTGTGTATCTTATTTTTTTTTCCCTGGGTAATCAGACTGTAAGTTCATGTGCACTGCTTTAAATGGCAGAGAAAGTACAGGTGATGTTGGTTCTTTGCCCTGTCCTCTCAGCTGTAATGCCTTTGCTGTAAGCCCCTGCACTTCAACAGCAGAAAGAGCTTTTGAAACTGTAGCAGCTGTGTCAGCTTCTTCAGCTTTCTGAAGATAAAATGGTAAGTATTATTATGTGAAAATAGCTTCTTACCATTACCTTGTGTGGTACGCTCAGCCTGGGAAAGACTGCCACATGAAATGATTAGCTATTGAGAACTCTAAGTAAAACTTCAGCTATCCTTATCTGCTTTCATTTATTTGTATGGGGCTGACTTACTGAGCACTGTGACATCATTCTCTTGGATTTTTGTATTTTGGATGTGCTCAGCAGTGTCTCTGGCAGCTGTGATTTGTATTGGGTTGTTATACTGTGGTTAGTTTCTGCTCTTTTCTCCTATAATCTGTGTGTGTGTGCCTAGCCTAGTGCATATCCTTAAGATGACAAGAACCAAAGAGAACAGCAAATAAATTGAGTTCTCTGGAGAAGAAACCAGCATATATGCCAGAATCCTGATTGTGAGGCATTGTCTTTCTTCTTCAGCACTAGTTTGTCCCCCACCATGTGGGTCTAAGACCTGCCTGCAGTCTCTTGTTTTAACTGTTCTGAATTTCGTATGTCTTTCTGTACTTTGGCTGTACCTTCCTGCTGATGTCACTTACCCCTGGCATGTCCTTTATTGTCTTATCTTCCACCCAAGTTGTGCTGACAAATAGTGCCAGTGCCTCATGCACCCAAACAATGGATTTCTGTGTTACTGAATGACATTATCTGTAAGTTGCATGTCACTTACTGGATTCTTTCACAGGAGTAGGCAGCATTCGAAGGAGTGATACAGTTACTGTCTTTTATTAGTTGTGTGTGTACAGATTATTTACATTGAGTCCAGGGGATTGACAACCCAAAAAAGATCTCTTTTCTATAACAAGAAAAATGGAAGTACTCCCAGACTACTTGGTAGCACCTACTTCTATCTCTTTTGAGATTCAGGTACAATGTGTATCATGTGAAATATACTTGCAGATTTCTTTGTAAGTTGGGGCATGTGCTTTTTTCAGTTTCACAGAGTTTTTCTAATGCTTCTTTTGCAGCTTTTTATCAATAGATAACCATCACACAGATCTTAATTTTAAAATATTCAAATGTAACATTATTTTTAGTCCCTTAAACTGAAAAAACCGCAAACAAATGAAATAAGTGGATTCTGCTAGTCTTTCCCTCTAAACCATATATAACCACCAGATGTGCTTTCTGCTTGGACTTTCTCTTTTCCTCATCGTCTCTAAATCCCATTAATCTCTTTAACTCCTTTAATTCATTCTGTGATTTGCTTTTCTTTGGAAGCATTTACTTATTAATGTTTTTGCCAAGTCATGCTCTTTCTCCAGTTTCCCCTTCATTCACTTCCCAATACTATTTTATCTGATAGGCTCATAGCTGTTCTGTTTGTCTTTATTTGAACTCCAGATTTTACTTTAGTAGAAACGAATTTTCACTGTAAGTGAAGCACATAGGAAGGAAAAACCACAAAAATAAATCCAAAAGGAGAGAAAGCTTAACTTCAAGAATTGGAAAAGAGAATTTTCATGAGAGAAGCCTAAAATGTTTAAGTTACAGTGAAGTCTGATAAAGATATTGACTGGTGGTTTGATGACCTGCTGAAGTCTTCTTGCTTCAGATTTTCACAGTGGCAATTGTCCCAGTTTCAGATACTTAGACCAGACTAGGCACACTGTGCTTTACCCTTGCTCAGTAATGAAAAAAAAAGCACCTGGAGGGAAACTGTCCCTTCCAGGTTCAGTTTCTGAGTGAATGATGTGAGGTGTTCTGCCCTTGCTGCCCACTCCCAGAGAGGTTTCTGCAAGTTATGACTATTGCTGTTACATACTGAGAGAATTTTGTACTGCATTTCACATTGTCTTGTTTTCTTTGTTTTCTTTCCTAGAAAACCAGTAATGGTATTGCTTTGTAGTCATGTGGTATAGGAAGCTATCTAGTCCAACTCCTAAAGTCTGACTTAGCCAAGATGCTAGAGATGATAGAGACTAATTGTGAAAGTCATCTGGATGTCTTTGTTGTCAGTCCTACCCTTTCCGTCAGCAGAATACACTTGTGCTAAATAGCCATGCACTCTCAGGTGCCTGTGTTCCAGAAGCAACCACTACTTTAGCTGAAGATCTCTGTTGTAGCTTGTTCCTAGAATCATATTTCTGAGTATATCTTCTAGAGGAATATCTCCTTTCCTAACAATTCGCCAAATTACTCCTGCTTACATCAACATACAGATGTCTAATTTCAATATTCCAGGTTTACCCATTAATTGCACGAAGTCTCTGATGCAGGGTGATAGCTATGTCAAGTTTTATCTTAATTGTGTGTTTTAAAACCATCTCTCTTTAGAGCTGTTAGTGCAGTGCAAAGAACCTGATAGTATTACCTTTGCTTTCTCCCCTGCTACTGTTGCTTTCTTCCCCTGCTCTTCTGTCTTCAGCTGTATTTGTCGAATTTATACATAAGCTGATGCTTTGGGTTAGTAATACATTGTTCAGTTTTATGGAAGAAACTGTGTTGTCTTTTTCATTTATAAGTTTTTTTCATTGTATGTCTAATTTTTTAAATTTCTTTCTTGTCTTCTACATAGGAAAAAACAGACCTTCACAGGATATGTTAAATACTCCATTAAATTGCAAGGTTCTACCAGCCTGGTTAGCTACCTAGGGACCTAGCTTTAATTTGGGATTTTTTGACTGTGAATTATGGGGCTGATGGCTGGTAGAAATGCTGAGCTCTGTAGCCCAGAGAGAGCAGAAAGTGAACATTGTAAACCACACAAAAAACCAAAAAACCACTAGCCCTACAGCATAATCTGCTTCTAGTTTAAACGGCCTTGGACTTTGTGGTGGTAACATTACAAGCAGACGTTCTTGGAAAAAAAGAATACATCCATTAGATGAGTGATGTACTTTGCAGAGATCAGTGCAAACCTATTTTGCTTCAAAGATTTTGTGTGTAGTACCTTGTACCTGTCAATGTGTACAGTACAAACAGCTCTAATAGTTGTTATTGGTGAACATTATGTTCACAGACTATATCACAAAGACTGGTGTTATTACAAGTAGCAAGAAAGAATGAGTGTCTACTGTACTAAATGAAGAGGAGTGGATGCTTTGGGAAATATGCTAGTAATAATCACAGTTGCTGCTATAAAGTGATAAAGAAGAAAAGTCTTCATGTGAAAATCAGGAAGTCACAACTGTAGTGAGTGTTTAAGGTGGCTTAAGACAAGAAAAGGAGCTAAGGTTTGAAGTCTGGTCTAAATGTCATAGGAAATATGATTTTGGTAAGTCCTTAGGGTAAAAATCTGACTAATGGTCTTGTTCTCAGTTATCATGACACCTTTGTATGATTAATTTGATTAATTTCAATGATTAATTCTGATAATTTAGGAATGCTTCTTACTATCTGTTAGCAGTTTTCTACATGGATGTGGGAGACTACTACAAATCAGAAATGACCTGATTGTGCTGGTGAGAAACTGTGACAAATGGGCTACTCATGCATTTTCTTACCATTGCAGTCTTTGTTCTGCCTTCTGAATAAATGAGACTGCCTTGGGAAGGTAATAAATATAGGGAGTACCTGAATTCCTTTTTGTTCTAATCCACAGGAAAAGACACTGTTGAATTTTACTTGACTGCTCAGTTGACTGAGACACTCAAGTCTATGGTGAATTTAGAATAAATAAATCTCACAAACAAAACTCCTTGAATTGTTGGACTCCCACCTCTAGTTATGCTGGTTTTAGACCCTCATCAAATTTTCTATACTCCTTAGACCTATGTGGATAGAGTAGGATTTCCACAGTAAAACAGCACTGGTTAATGTATCCTGCTGTAATCCCCTCTGTCCTGCTAACAAAACTAGAAACTTCTCCGAGTATTTCTATGTCTTCTTTCCCCTCTTCAATCTAAGAAAACTTAAAAGTGTCCTTTTTGGAATGGGAGTATGGGATGTCTTTTTTTGGGTAACTCAGAGATTATGGCAAGAAGAACCGGTAAGTTGGAGACTTTGCTTATTAACACTGAACTGTATTAGTGCTATGAAGATAAAGATCTTTAATACTGGTCAAGGATTTTGTGTATTACTTATGTGGAGTGTATTTGTGTAGCTTTTCCTTTCAACTGAAATTGTAGACAACTGTTAATTCAAATAGTACTCAAGTCCAAATAACACAGAAGTATTCATTTGCAACAGTACACTTTCACACTTACGAACTCAGGACACTGTTAGTAGTAATATTTGCAAATGAAAACTCCGTGGTTTGGTGTTCCAATCTAATTTGGACCAATGTTTGATAATTTGCACTTTGTTTACTGTGATGTCCTGACTCAGAACTGATGCTTTTATATACGTGAACTTGGGCTTCCAAGAGCAAAACGAGGATTTCAAACTTTAGTTCAGAACCTCCCCATTTCTAGTGGTCACACATGGAGAGACCCATCCAGGAAGGGAAAGTGATGGGAAGCTTCCTAAAATTCTTCTGAGTATGTTTGTTCCATTCCCAAGCGTAGGCATAGATACAGGAGGCTGTCATTAGTGTACCATGAACACTGTTTCTGCCACCGAAGGATGATACATTAGAGTAATTCTGTTTTTTGTAAGAAGTCGAGCTTAAAATAGAACGGTATGTAAGAATGTATTCTTTCTAAACATAAAGGCTTCTTTGTGTCATAATAAAGTACAGACTTAAAAAATTTTTGTTATTAATGTCCCTCATATATATTTTGTTCTTTTCATTGAGGTGAAGAACTTTATGATACCTGGTTTTGTAAAAGCCTTTTTTTCTCCCCCACCTTCCCTCTTTTGTTGCTATTTCCAATTTTGTCTCATTTTCTGGTCAGTTTTAATTTTCATTTCCAGTGTCTGATTTTTTAATATTTTTAAAATCTAAAATATTTTGCCTTCTTTTTAGGTCTGTATTAACTCTCAGAGGAGTGTTAAGAGCTGAGTGATCACCCTTGGCATACTTAATTGCAGACAAGTTGTTTGAACTGGTAACACTTGGAAAATGAAAGTGATGATTTGTTTTGTTATTTCCATGGAAACAAGATATGTATAATGAGCTTCTGAAAACAAGTTACAAATATACACAAAGAAGCTGATTCGTTGAAGCAATTGTTTAATTGAAAGAAATTAGTTCTTTTGGGGGGGTTATAGTTGGGGATTTTTGTGGTGTGTTTGGTTTTTTAGTTTAACTTCATGACCTCTGAAAAGCTGGTATTAGGAAGGGGTTTTCTGAATGTGAACAGAGTATTAAAAATGCTGGAAATAAACCAGGGGACATATTCCATGAGACTAACTTGCTCAGAGCCCCATCCAACCTGATCCTGAATGTTCAGGGGCATCTATCTGAACAACCAGTTCCAGTGTTTTACCATCCTTCAAAAAAAATTCTTCCTTATATCTAGTCTGAATCTGCCCTCTTTTAGTTTACAACATTACCTTGTCCTATCACAACAGGCCCTGCTAATATCCCTGCCCCCATCTTTCTTATAAGACCTCATTAGGTACTGAAAATCTGCTCTGAAGTCTCCTGGAATTTTGTTTTCTCCAGGCTGAACAACCCCAACTCTTTCAGCTTTTGCTCATGGCAGAGGTGTTGCTTCCCTTTCATCTTCATAGACCTCCTTTGGACCTGCTTTAATAGTTCCATGTCATTCATATGTTGGGGGCCCCAGAGCTGGATGTAGTGCTCTAGAGGGGCAGAATCACATCCCTTGACCTGCTGGTCATGCTGCTTTTGATGCAGCCCAGGGTATGGTTGGCCTTGTGGGCTGTGAGTGAACAGTACCGGCTCATGTACAATTTTCCGTCCAATAGTACTCTCAAGTCATTTTCCATAGGGTGTTTTTACAGACCTGAAGGGGGCTGATCCTGTGGCTTAAAAGTGTGTAAACTGAGGTTTGTTGAGGGGCTTCCTCTGTTATTTCTAGCTACTCAGTCTCTTTTCTCCTATGCATTCAACCCATGACTGTACAGACAGAAGAGAGGGTATTAGCATGCCATCCTAATTAGTAATAATGCTCCTGTTGTGATGATCCTGACTGATGATCCAAGCTAAATCTATATGCTACAGAAACTTACCTTTGAAACGTCTGTATGGTAGACTTAACCATAAATCTGTAGTGAACAGGGGCCTTAGGGTGCTGTTATACTGAAGTTTTGCAGTGATTGCCAGTTCTTTTTCTAAAGGAGAGACAAACCAAAACGAAGTCTTGACCGCCTGAGCTGGTTAAAAGTTCTTGTGTGTGTTTCATCAGAAGTGGGATGTTAATCCTATTAATGAAAATCCTGGAGAAATTCCAAGTAGTTAATTGCAGTTTATTCCATGTGTCTTTCTGAGTAGTGAAATACTGGATTATATTCTGTGTTTTTACAGTCGTGATGTTCTTTCACTAGCTAATTCCATGAGATACTCAAGCACATGCGTCACCTAAAGCAGACATGTAGTCGCCAACAGTGATGTTTGGTCAAGAACCAGAAAAAAATTTATTTTGGGGGGATTCTTGGGATTTGCTACGTATGTTGGGCTGCATTGCAAATAAAGCATGGCGGTGATGAGTGGTTATGTAAAGCATTCTGTCAGTGTTGAATTTTGTTGTGAATAACCAATTTCTCCTTATTTTGAAAGCCTGGGATAATGTTTTGGCTTGTGTTTAATTAAATGAAGTAGGAATCACTTCCTAACTGATGGTCTCTAAACCAGAAATCTCACTTCTTTCCATCAGTGGAGGCACCCTTCTGCTGAGAGGGGTTTGACCACAGAAGGTGTCTAAGAGAAAATCAAAGATAAAGCAATGACAGATAGCTGAATTGCTCTTCACAGTGGTCTTTTTGACACTTAAAATAAAATTAGATGTCTCGCATAGTTTTCCTAGGCCACTATTTCTATTACCAGTGCACACTTTCTCCATCCTAGCGTCTATTGTTTATTCCTACATAAACAGCTGTCACTGTTGAAAGGACTGGTCTGGGTTGTGTGGTGGTGGTTGGTTTGGTTTTTTTTTCCTGAAAAAATTTTTTTTGCTTGAAATGCTCTCTAAATTGGCATAAAAAGAAATGCTCAAGCTGCAAACAAAACTTGTGTAATAGCATGTTTCCTAGCAACATGGACTCTCAAATATTAGTTTGAGGGTTTTGTAATGTTGTAAACATTTTCTGCTTTTGAAGATGGTCCTATTTAAGATTATAGCAGTGTAAGTATCAAAACAACTTTTTGAAAATGTTTCTATTTGATCTATTAAGTTTTAACTTAAAACATATGGCAAAATTTTGAGGTGTAAATTCTTACCCAAAAGACCAGGTAATTTACTGATACAGGAACAGGTGTAGTTTCTGTCTGTTGTAATTCACAAAAAAGAAAAAATAGGAATTTTTTAAATGGTGAGTAAACTCACTGATGCTGTGGCCTCATATCTGAATTTTAAAATGATGAACACTAAAAATAGTTCTGTATTAGGGAATAGAATGGAACAGTGTGTACTCTACAACATTATCTCCTGCCTAAACTGAATATTTTAAAATTCTAGAAAACAGGCATGCATTAACCTGCTTTGGGTTAAACACGTCTCTGTAGTGAATGCTGAGTTTCTTTGTAAGAGTTCTATCAGTTGAACCCTCTGGTCTGACAGGACAAAAAAGATCTGCAAGAATGACAGTATAAGTTGGTGTTTGTAAAGTGTGAATTCTTAATTTACTTGTGAATACGTGAATAGTAACCTCTGAATCCTACGATAAAGTTATTCAAAGGAGAATAAAAAATAGTAAATTACAAGGCTCATCTAAGATGCCTCAGTTATTGTCTTATGGATGCAGGCTTTACAAATGATCGACCAAATGAGGCTGTGTTTGATTTGATGAGCTGCAGGCATTTTAACAGCAGATCAGGTCCCTCTGTTTCCTCTTTATTTCTGAATGTTTGTCAAGGGAAGTTTCTGAAGTGATGTCTTATTGATTTACATAAAAACCGAAAGTGATGTTCCTGGGATATGTTTTATTTGACGGCATAAATGGGCTGCATGGGTCTTCCTGTTCTGTTGCAGTTTCCTGTTGTTCACTGTGGTAAACCGAAGCCATTCTGCTATTCTTGGAATATTTTTATGCTCTCTTGTAATTTCTCTCAATTGATGTTTGCTTCAACAGGGCAAAGGGCTGCAGAACTATCACTTTTGATCAGTTTAAGGAAGCTCTTCAGGAACTCTCCAAGAAGCGATTTAAAGGCAAGAGTGACGAGGAGGCACTTCAACAAATGTATAAACTAATTGAAGGAAAAGGCCCAGTTATATCTGGAGTAACGGTACGTAACTGACCTGTCCTTTGTTCCATTGCAGTGTCATTGTACTCACCTGTTTCCCTTTACAATCCACAAATCCAATTCCTCTGTGAGCCCAAAGGCAGCAACTACTGAACAGAATGGGAGAGAAGATTATGCAACAACCGACTATTGCACTACTATGTATTCTTGTGTGATGCTGTCATTGCTCCTGCTCAGAATTGCAGTACCACCTGTCAGCACTGTCAGGAAACTTCTGAGCTCTTGTGTATGGTTAGAACAAAGAAATGTTCGGGAAGGGGTTGTATCCAAATCAAAGAGAGTAGAAGGGAATTAAATTTAGAACCTTATTAAACATTTCTGAGATGTTGTGTGAAATGCCAAAAAGGCTAAAGTAAGGACATCATAAAATACATTTAATTGCATCATGTGAATCCCAGAACACTGGAAATCTGAGAAAAATTGTCATATGGTCTGTCTTTGTTTTTTTTTATTCCAAGTCTGTTAGAACTATAATGTTCTTTCTTTTTAATTTTAAAATATTGCTATTAAGCTTAATGTTTGAAAATGAAGTTATAAAGCCTACTGTAGATAAGTTTCATTGTCCTTTTAAATACTCAGGCTAGGCAAGCTTTTACCCTGTAGCTTAGGACATACTGGAGTGTTTACCATCAACTTGAATAGTACTGTCAATTTAGTTCATCTGCTTAAAAAATTTGTGATCCTCCTGAATTTTGGCTTTAGAACAGTGAATGAAAATATAATCTTTCCAGAAATTCATTCTGTACAAACGATCAGGGTAAATGTCAAGTGGAAAGATCTCTTTTGAGTTGTGCAATTTGTCAGATTTTTATCAGATTTTATTTTATTGCTCTTTTTACCTAGAAAAGCAAAAGACAGGAGACAGAGCTTAAAATGGAGGGAGATTGCAGGCCTGGGAGAGTCTGTGTGTAAAAAACCAATTTTCATGTTTGCTTTATCATGCTAATTTAGTTTCTGGATAGTAAAAATGACATATGGACTTGGCTATTGAGGGCATTAAAATTATTACATGACTACATGGCCACTCTACCCCTGCAACCCAGGAATGCAGATAAGAAATACCTATACAAGCATTCTAACTCTTTCTTTGTTTACTATGGGAAGTCTGTATCCTGGAAATTTTAAGTTGGACTGCTTTCCATATGGTTAGGCAGAGTCACATGAAGCTTTTCTTAAACTGTTCTAGGGTAACTCAGTTGTACCATGTAGTGTGTGCCCTGCTGTGTATAGCTCTGCTGTACATCATGTAGATTTGGTTCAGGTTCCAGACAGAAAACTGCAGTGTGACTACTGACACATTAATCTAAACCTATTAGGGAAGGAATTGAAAGCATGATTAAGTGAAGCTTGTGGATAAGAATACTTCAGCAGCATGTGGGAATGTTTGTGTCTTAACTTCTTATTTTTTGTTCTGGGTTAAAGTTAGGGTTAGGGTTCTGGGTATTTTGGGGAGACAGTCAGGGGAGGGCATATGTCAGTACTGAATGGCAACCTGGGGAAACCACTGCTTCAACAAGACAGTTGGAAAGTTTACCTTCGTATGAGGATTTTAGTGTATGTTGTGATAGAAGGTGCTTTTCTTTTTCTGTTTATTATTTTTCTTTTCCTTTGGAATGTTATGGAATTACAGAAATCCCTGCTTGATGTGGTTGAAAAGGTTCAGCAGCCAGATAGTGAAACTGAGTGAATTTTGGGCTGCTTTCTAATGTGCAACAGAAGGTGTATGGTTGTCTTGGTCACACAGGAAGAAAAACAACAGGAAAGTTTATAGGGGTTAATGAACCCAGTAGCTTTATTAGCTCATTTGATAGTGTCCTGTAAATAAAATATATAGTACAGGTCATGTAACTTTGACAGCTTATAATCAGACATGTAAATGAAGTCCTAGGGCCTTTAGGTTATCCTCAGTCCTACACAAAGGTTACAAGAGCAAGACTGAGGTTTCTTCCTATACTAAAAGCTGTACGGCATAACAATGTTGAATGCATTTCTGCATCTCCTGTGGAACAGATACTCTTAAAATAAAACCAATTGAACTTCAGTGTGCATTCATCAAGGTCCCTGACATAGAAATGCAGAATAATTTCAACTGCAAGAAACCTGGGATGATCCCATTCAAACCTGCTAACAGGATGGCAGACTTCAAATCCAGGGTATTTGGGACTCAATCCAGTCACATTTGCTGTGAGAGTGGTGTGGGTGGCAGGGCAGTATAGCAGTGACAGCACTTTAAAAGGTAGGTGATGGGTGCTTAGGGTAGTGGTGATGTGGGCAAGATTGAATTCTCACAAAAATGGACCTGTTAGGGGAAAAGCAGGGATGCTGGAGTGCAGCCTGCAGAGTGTGGCAAATGAGACATAACAGGTGTTGCAGCAGAAGTGCAAAGAGGCCTAGAAATTCCACTTAAGACTGTGTGGATCTGGTTGAAGACTGTACAATGGTAGTCTGAAAAAGCTACAGAATATATTCTGCCCAGCAGATGGACATGCATTAGTAGAAGTCTACAGGACTGCCATTAGCACATCAGAGTCCTTGGCTCTATAGGAAGGAGTCCTATATCCAGGTCCTGTGCTTCAGAGCTCCTGCATCTTCCTGGAGGTCATGGCAGTGGTTGCCTCGCTTGTGGGAAATGTGCTGTGGTCAAGGCCCTGAGGTTCCAGGTTGACAGGAAAGATGAAGAGAAGACTGACATTGTATTTGTGGAAACCACAAGCTACGCAAGGTGAGGAAGGAGCAACAGCTGGAGACCAAGTGAATGGGGACTGTGGAGATAGAGAAGGCTGGGAGCTTGTGACTTCTGGCAACAGTCACAGATTTGTTCTACCTGCGGTTCTCCCATTTCAGAATACATATAGTATTCTGGCCACTGGTGAGTATCAACAAGACCCATCAGAGTCAGCTAAGCTTGAAGTTAGTGTGTTCACGCAAGAGCAAAAGAAGTGAGTGATAGTGTCAACCAGCACTATCTCACTATGGGGACAGACAGGTTCTTTTAAGGATCTTTGGTAGAATGAGATCTGGCCACAGGTTTGTAGTTATAATTAGAGCTTCATTACTATAGAAAGATTTTTTCATTGCACTTAATTTCTAGCAATTAGGATAGCTTTCCTATTATTACCTAAAATTGCAGTTACCTATACTTTTCAGTCACCTGAACACTCTGCAGATCAGGTCCAATTCTTAATAATCTGCATGCAATATAATCATCATAATCTGGACTCAAACTTTAAAAGGTATGTAGGAAGAACAATGGCAGAAGGGAGTGTTGTGATTGTCTAGCCCACAGTGAGGTTCCTCCCACTCTATTTCCTCTTCCACTGAGATGTGAGTGTCCCCTGTAGAAGCACAAAAACCTTAGCAGTCTGTCTGCTCTTAGATCTGCTTCAAAAACCTTATCCAAAAACCTTTTGGATAAACTGAATGTATCTGTACCTCTTGGTCTGGGCCTTTGGTCTATACAATTTCCTTAAGTTCATGGATTCTGAAGGGGCTACCAGACAATCAGAATACAAGGATTTTGGCTGCAGGTGGCAGAAGGTTGTAGGTGATAATGACTGACTGCATGATGATCTTTGTCTCTTCAAGTCCACTGTGCTAATGGTGCTGCTCCCATCGTACATCAGGCCTTAGCATGAGCTGTGTGTTAGACAAAATTTGAAAAGGAATTCAGTGAACAGGACACATCCCTGACCACCGAGGGATCACTGCTTTTGCCATGCCAAATATGAGCATCTTGTGCACTATTCAACTTCCTTACTCTGTAATGGGTGTCACCATACCCTGGCAACAGTTGTACCTGGTACCAAGTGTCAGAAGCAATGGGTATCAGGCACAGGTAGTTACTGAAGATTCCTCTTGTGGATGATCAAGGCATGTATTTTCTCATCTCACCTGATGTCTCAGGAGTGTTGTTGCTTGGTGGATGCCAGGATCTGAGATTGTTGCAGATGCACTCACAAGATATGTCCAGCCTTCTAACATGGACCTCTTTTGTTGTGGGTACCAAAGGTACTGCTCTGGAGGTAACCTGGAGCATATAGAGAGAGACTACAGAAGTCAAGGGATGAGGGTGAAGAGGGAGGAGCTCTGATCTTGTCATCCCCATCTAGGAAGGAGAATTGGACTGTATGGCTTGTGTTGAAGAGGAGGCTTTGGCTTTGGTGGTCAGAGGAATGAGGATGATTCAGCAGGGATGGAATAATTCTACTGAAGTGTGACAAGAGTATCTTTGCAAACTAGATTTACTGATCTGCTGGGGAGATTGTTAGACTGGATATGGAAGGTTACCATAACCTGAAGATAAAAGATCGTAAGAGGCAGGTATATCTAGGTGACAAACCTGACAAGGGAGGCTCTCACCCATCTGTAAATGTAGCAGAACATGGGGCCCATCTCAAATGCCTGCACACAAAAGTAAATAGTGTGGGAAAAGCAGGACAAATTAGTAACCACACTGAGATTCTGCAAGCGCGGTAAGACAGCTCTCCTAGTTGGAGTGCTGCACTGGATAAATAGAGGCCCTTCAGGAAATACAGAGGGAATATGAGGAAGAGGTTTATCTTGATGGCATCTGACTTCATAACAAGTCTCATTAAAGACTGGTTGTAACATTAAATTCAAGGATTCAGCAACACACCCATTGAAAAACAAAAGTGACTGTACTATCTTCCCTGTTCCGTTTTGTCTTCACTATCAGTAAGAATGTGAAACTCCTCAGAGAAGTGTTAACAAGTTGTTTTCAACTTCGTGGAAGGTCATGTTAATCAGGCTGTTAGATCTCATAATTTGTAGTGACTTGGAGTGTTGAAATGCTGGAGAGCTGGAGTTGAGGGCTAATCTTAGAGGGAAGGGAAGGATTAGGGTTAGGTTGCTTCTGTGTGTCTGTGTCTGTGTATGTGCTAAAATGAAGGAACATGAACAAAATCCCAATTTTTCTTTGAACCTTGATCTCCATTTCTGACTTTCTGCAGATTTTTACTAAATGTGTATGTATTCCCATAAATATAAAAACAAAATAAGTATAATTTTGGTATGGAGTTCTGGTATAATTCCCCCTGCCCCCAAAGGTAAAACTTTCCCTTTGAGATTTTTTTTCCCCATTTTGTAGTCAGCTCTAGGTTCTCATTTGTGCAAATCAGTAATTTTCAAGACCTTGCTAAGACTGTGAGTGTTGGTCCTGATTCTGAAGGATCTTAGAACATGTTAATTACATAAAGAAATCTCCATGGCAACTTTTTCTAGGAAGGCTTGCTGTTACTAAAAAGACACAGTGCCCCAGGCAGGAAGGGAAGGTTTCTGTGCTACCTGGACATTTGTAATTCAGGTGCCA
>JAWWMA010000224.1:0-21728 GCA_035041425.1 Mionectes olivaceus | reverse complement strand
GACGGGATGGGATGGGATGGGATGGGATGGGATGGGATGGGATGGGATGGGATGGGGTGGGCTGGGCTGGGCTGGGCTGATCCTTCCAGCCCTCAGGAGCACAGCAGGGCTGGGAAGCCCAGCCCAGCCCAGAGGGGCAGTACCTGGTGAACTCAGTGACGGGGGCCCAGTTGTTGCCGTCGGGGAAGCAGAAGAGGGGGATGGCTTTGAGCAGACGTTCCTCCTCCTCCCTCTGGCCCTTCAGCAGGTTCTCACGCTGGAAGTGGGGGTGAGTCAGGCTGGTGGAGGGTGCCCATCGTGCCCAGGGACGGGGTGGGATGGGCTCTGTCCTGATGGGACCCCGTGCTGGGCCCGGTGCACATCCCTGGACAAGCATCTCCCAAAAACTCTGTTTTTCCCTCTTTCACCCCGTGGATAGCGAGGCCCAGCTGAGGCCTCTGCAAACAGGGGGTCTCCTCCTGTGCCACCTCCCCAGGTGTGATTCCACCACTCTGCTCCCCCCTCTAGGGTCAGGGACCACCCCAGGAGGTTCCTCCTGGGGTCTGTGGCCCTGGGCTGGGACATGGGAAGGGGCAGAAGGTCCCAGCAAAGCTCTGGGGCTCAGGGTATTTTTCTCTTTTCTTCTCCTCCCCCAGATTTAATAGTGGGGAGGGAAGAACATCCCCTTTTTTCCTCTGAATTTGGAAGTCAGATCTGGTCAGAAACACAGCACTGAGTACCTTTGGGAACTGGTAGGAGATTTTGGGTTCATAACGTCCCTCTGAGACCTTCTTCAGCGACACCACCACCAGGTACTCGAAGAAGAACTGCCCAGAGCAGAGGATGGAGCTCCTCTCCCCCAGCTTTCCCTGGGGCACCCGGGGAGGGGTGTTTTCTGCAGCAGAGGCCTCATCTTTTCCTTCTGTACCCAAAAAAACCCAACCAAAACATCAGATCAGGGGGAACTGAGAAGTGTGAGGCATCCTGAGGGCAGAGTCACACATGGCCTGGCCAAAGGGGCTGGAGCCAGCCAGGACCTGCTGCCCCCAGGACTGAACAGCTGGGGACACAGAAAGGGCAGAGAAATGGCTTTTCTGAGCCTTTCTGGGAAAATCCAAGTGCCCTCAGACACCCCCAGCCCACCTTTGGCCCAGCCCACAGTGGGATGGCACAGGGCTCTGCTGGAACATCTGCAAGGAGGTGTGGGAATGTGTTTGGAGCAGCCCCTTTGGTCCCCTCGGGGCAAAGCAAGAGCAAACCAAGAGCCCAGGTCTTGTTCCAGCATCTCCAGAGGCTCCAGGGAGATAAATCCCTGCCAGAAGTCCTCGGTCCTGGGAATTGCTGGTTGCAGCTGAGCTACTCCAGGGTTTTCCCTAAAGCACAGCCCCTGAGATTGCCAAGATTACAGCCCAGTTCTCGCCGGGCCGGTTGGGGAGGGTCAGAGTCGCTGCCACACCCGGAAAACCCGGAACAAGAAGGAAAAAACCCCATCTGGAGTTCCAGAGATGATCATGGAGGGAGGTCTGAGGGCTGGGAAGGAGAGGAGTTAAATTCTGCCCGGCCAGGCCCCAGCTCTTCCCTCTCCCAGCTCGTGACTCCCTTTATCCTGGCTCCTGGCACAGGGACTGGCCCAGGCCTGGCCTCTCCCTGCCCATCATGGGGAGGTGGAGGAGATAAAGCTGGAGCTGCCCTTGGGAACAACAGGCAGCAAAATAAACTGGGTGAAATAAGTGGCCTTTGCGGTTTGTCCCCAGAGCCCAGAGTTTGTGACCAGCAGATCCCATCACCCCTCTCTGGATCAGCCTGCTCCTCCTCGAGCAGTGCTGGTGGACATCCCACCCCTTGTATCCATCCTTTAGCCTGGAAACACCTCCCCAGCCTAGTGTGGGATGTCCCTTCCCAGGGATCTGAAACACCTTTTCCCAGCTCGGGAAGCCCTGGGGCTGCTCCACCTCCACATGCAAAGTCCTTTCATCCTCTCGGCAAAGTGAAACTCATCCCAAATTGCTCCCTTGGCAGCAGGGGAACCAGGAGCACTTTAGGGCTGAGGATACCTGGTTTGTCCTCCCTGGGGATCCCCCTGCGACATTCCTGGGCAGGGCTCCAGGAAAACGTGGACAAAATGGGCTTTGCTCCTCCTGTTCCTCCTCGGGATGCTCCAGCAGCGTCTTTGGTCCAGTCCCAGCCCCAGGGCAGGGGTTGTTGGGGGTCCCAGGCTGTGCCCTGGGGGGGCTGCGGGTGTCCCCTGTCCTCGGACACCGGCAGAAATTGTTTTCCCATCACCAGGGCAGGACGAGGCTCTGGTTCAATCCTGCCTTTCCAGTCCCGTCCCGCATTTCAGGGATCACGGGAAGAGGGCCGGATTTGCATCTTGGCCGCGGAGTTTTCAAGGGAACGAGTCAAACCCGCTGCCGGGGGTAGGAGTGGCCGGTCATGCCGGCACATGGAGAAGTTTGGATCGCAGGCTCCGACTGCAAAGCCCTCCCGGCAGAGCCCAAATCCCCGGGAGGCAACAATCCTCCGTCCCTGGGCTGGAAAACGAGCTCTGAGGATGTCCGGGTTGCGCTGCCAGAACGTGGCAGGGGAGATCCCGGTGCTTCCCGAACCCAGCAGGATTCCCGGCCCCTCGGAACACAAACCCCCATCACCAGACTCCCTCACAGCCCGTGCAGGGACGACTCGGGGACCACCCACGGACCCCCCAGGAACATCCCCTTGGGAGGAGCGGGATGAGCCGGGTGGCTGGGGATTCTCACACAGCTCCTGGGGGGTGTTATGGGGTCCCTTGGGGGGTCCTGGGGTGTTTATGGAGTCCTAGGGGGGTTTGGAGGGGGTCTCTCTGCTCCCCGGGGTGTCTGGGGTACATTGAGGGCACCTGGGCTGGGCCCTTCAGGGTTTTGGGGTGGGGGTCCTCGGGCACACGAGGGGATGTTGGGGGGATCCTGAGGTGGCTCCTTGGTGCTTGTGGGGTGTGTGTGGAGCTATTGGGGTGGAGCCCCCTGGCCCCGACCCCCCCCCCCCGAAACACCCTCGGCCAGTCCTTGGGACTGGGGGGTGGTTTGGGGCCAAGGATCACTGTGACCAGGGCCAGGGGTCGGGTCCCCCCGCCGTGGATCTTGCCCCCTCCATCCTCTGGGCACGGGGAGGGCAAAGGCTGCCCCGGGGTTTCCTCGTGGCCCGGGGCTGAGCTGCCAATGCGGCACAACCTGTTCCCTTCCTCCCGGAAAAATCTCGGGCCGTGCCGAGCCAAAGTCTCCCGAGCCTGCAGGTGGTGGGTGGGGGTAAAAGGCTTTGGCTTTTTTTATCCAACCTCTCCTGCTGAGCTGGGAACAGCCTCGATAAACGTCTGGGGAGGGGGCGCAGCAAACCCACCCCAAAAAAACCCCCATCCCGCTTTGCTGCGGCTTGGGAGACACATCAGGCCAGAGAACCCGGAGGATCCACCGAGAAACGCTGGCAAATCCCAGAGGATCCCAACTCTGCAACGCCCACCAGCCCCGGGGGGAACCGTGTCCCTGCGGCTTCTCCCACGGGTGCACCCCCAGGATGTCCCCGATGCCACTCCCGGCATTCCGGTGATCTTTGGGGGGTGTGGGGTGAGAGGGAACCTGCGGGGCTGCCCCTGGGATGGGGGAAAGCCCCCGGAGCTGGGGCGGGCTCAGCTGGGATGGTGTGGGCTCCCGGGATGGGCTGATCCCCCAGGACAGGGTGATCCCCCTGGGATGGGGTGAATGCCCCCGGGATGGGGTGATTCCCATGGGATGGGCTGATCCCCCCGGGATGGGGTGAATCTCCCTGGGATGGGCTGATCCCCCAGGACAGGGTGATCCCCCCTGGGATGGGCTGATCCCCCGGGATGGGGTGAACTGCTGGGTCTGGGGTGATCCCTCAAGGACGGAGCTTGCCCCGGGAGGTGCGGGGAGTCCCGGGGGCGGCCGGACCGAGCTGTGCTGTGTGGGGGCAGCGCGAACGGGCCGGGCTGGAGGGCTCCGAGCAGGAGCCGGTCCCGTCTGTCCCGTCTGTCCCACCCGGACAGTTCCCTCGGGAACGTCCTCGCTCGGCCGGCGGGTCCCGCGGCCCCGGGGACGGACCTGTCCCGACCCCGACAGTGCCCCCGACAGTGCCCCCGACAGTGACCTCGACAGTGCCCCCGACAGTGCCCCTGACAGTGCCCCCGACAGTGCCCCCGACAGTGCCCCCGACCCCGGCACCGGCACCTCCCGCAGCCCTTCCCGTCTCTCACCTCTGCGCCCGGGGCGCCGGAGGCTCCGTCGGAAGAAGCTGCCGATGGAAGAAGCCATGGTGGTCCCGGCTCGGAGCGGTCCTGGTGTGACCCCAGAGCGGTCTCGGACCGACCCCGGAGCGTTCCCGGAGCGGCCCCGGCGCGGCCCGGGGGGAGGGCTCGGCTTCCGCCCGCCGAGCTTTCGCTTTCCCGGGGGAGGAGGGACGGGGCGGAGAGGAGGAGGAGGAGAAGAAGGAGGAGGAGGAGGGAACGGGCAGCACCTGGAACCCGCCGGGCACCGGCGACTGTCTCCGCGAGCGGGGGCGCTGCGGCACGGGCAACCGGGAGAAACGGGAATGGGGGTCCGGGAGCATCGGGAACGAGCGGAGCGGGGAGCCGAGTGTGACAGGAGCAACCGGGCTGGGAGATCTGGGAGTACAGGGATGAGGGGAGAACCGGCAATGCGGAGGAGGAGTCAGGAGCGCCAGGAATGGGGGAGCTGGGAATACCTGGCTGCAGAAGAACCAGGAGCGCCAGGCGCGGGGTCCCGGGAGCGCCGGGCACGGCGGTCACGGGGAACACCGGGAATGGGGGAGCCAGGAGCACCCCGGGGAATGAGGGAGCCAGGAGCACCCCGGGGAATGAGGATCAGGAGGAACCGGGAATGAGGCATCCAGGGGAACCAGACGCTGAGGGAGCCGAGCATCCCTAAGGACGGGGCTGGGCATCGCGGCGGGGGGACGGGAACAGGGTAGGAATCGGGGCATAGCCCCTGGGGACAAGAGATGGCTTTACCGTTCACCACAAGGGTCAAACCCCCCACCCCCGGTGCTCCAGCACCGTCCCCGCCCTTCTCGGGCCTCCCCCGAGCCCTTTTCTACCGGGAGCTCCCCCGGGCCGGGGCCGGGGGTGAAGCAGACTCGTCCCCTCCAGGGTGCGGAGGTTTTGGGGGCTCCTGCTCTGCAGGGCAATCAGCCCCATCATCGCCCACCCCACCGATGCTTCATTCCCGTGGGCTGCGAGCTCGTCCTGGCTCTACTCGGGAATTCCGGAGCTCTGCTTTCCCTCGGGATGGCATTTCTCCACCGCTCAGAGACTTATTCCCCCTCCCAGGTGCTTCATCCAGCAGTTCCTTAGTGCTGTAATCCCGGGTCTCCCTGTCCTGGAGCTGCTCGGCTTTGCTGGGTGGTTTTACTGTCCCAAACCCACAGAAAAAGTCTCTTTCAAATCAGTGATACCTTTAAAAGAAAAAAATGCCCTTTTCCCATCCTCAGCTTGTTCACACCCCTCGTGTTTCCCCTGGGGCAGTTCTTAGACAGTCATTAAGGAGCCCTTCCAACCCAAACGGTCTCTGTTCTGATAATTTCAGTCGTGTCACGCCTTCTGTGGTCTAACTAAACACGCTGGGCACATTTATTAGGGCCGTCTGTGTGATGAGTTGTGCGCAGTTCTCAGCCTCCATGGGGTTGTTTGCAGCTGTGGAGCAGATTGCCTGCACCAAATATCCCGATCTCCCCTATTTTGCAACACCTCCCGTCATCCCCTTCCCTTTCCCGAGCGGGGGCTGGAGTTCCAGGGTGGGTTTGCAGCCGGGGGGAATGGCCTTTGCCAGCTCGCAGGGGGGGTGGATGCTTCCAAAATCCCTCCCTAGCGGGATGTGTGCCTCGGATCCAGCCAGGATTTTGGCTCCTCCGTGGGGTTATCAGGGAATTGCTGCTCCAGGAGTCATTTTCGGGAGGGTTTTGAGTGGGTGGCAACGCATTTGCGCTTCCCGGAGCAGAGAGCAGCAGTTTGTTTGCACACAGGGCTTGTTCCCAGGACAAATTTCCTCTTGGCACGAAGGGAAAAGAAAAAGTTCAGGGTTTTCCCCCTCGATTTTGGAGGAAAATCCCTGCGTTCTGGGAAACTGGCACCACCAGAGGAAAACAGCTGCTGCCTTCAACCCAAAGAAATCCCCGAATTCTTTGATTTCGTTCCCAAACACACAAATCTTTTCTGCTTTCTCCCTTTAAGGAAAATCTCTCTTGATAACGCCGCGATTCCTCTCAAGTGGATCCTGTGCGGGAAGAAAAGCGCCGCGTTCCAGCCCGCCAGCCCTCCCTCTGCCGAGGAAAACACTGTCCCCTTTGTGCCACCGCCCAGCCCAGCGAACCTCGCGCTGCCCGGAGAACTCGGACTGGTGGCTGTTCCCACTGAAAGCTCCTTTCTGCGGGAATTCTGCCGCCCACCGGGACAACAAACGGCCGCTTTGTGGTCCCACAGTCGCTTCACTCCCCTGGGCGGCCCCACGGACTTTTGCGGTTGGGATTTGCTCCCTCCTGGAAGCCCCTGGTGATGCTGAACACGCGCTGGAATTCGGTTTTCTGCAGAATATCCCGGTGGGAGTGTCATGCTAGGACCGGGGTGTCCCCAGCGCTGGGAGCCCGCTCGTCCCGCAGCCTCCTCCTCCTCCGGAGGCAGGCTCGGATTGTCACCCCTCGCTCATCCCGGGGCATCCTCACCCCTTTCCCGCCCCCTCGCTGCGTTTTGGGAGAGGTCAAAGGTGCTGGAGAAACTCCTTGTGAGCTGTTCCTGTATTTCCCGTCACATCCAGGCTGGAATCAGGACGGGGTCCGACCACAGAATCCTGGCAGGGAGATCACCAAGAGCATCCCGAGGTGTCCCCGAGGTCCTCTTTTCCAACCTTTCCCATGCCAGGGAGTTTTTCCCACTGGATGGCAGCATTAGAGCAAAGAAAACACCTCAGGAGACCTCGAGGGAGGAGGGATCTCCCCTGGAGAGACTTTTCCCTCTGGTTATCCGGCCCCTGGAGAGACTTTTCCTTCTGGTTTTCCCAGCTCTCGGGGGGTTTGTTCTTGGGCTGAGGACGGGTGGGTTCAGTCCACTTGTGTTTGTAAAGTTCCTGCCACTGATTCCTCTCTCTCTCTGCCCTGTTTGGTGCTCTGTGGTCACTCCCACCTCCCAAAAATGGGGTGTCCTGGAACATCCTCTGCCTCTTCCTCTTTCCCCCGATGTTTGTGGGTGCAGGGGGATGTTCTGGGACAGGGGGGCTGGGACACTGAGCCAAGAACAGGAAAAAAGCAATCCCAGGCTGGGCGAAGAAAAGAGATGTCAGCCCCTGTGGAACACCCAAATCACCCATATCCCTGTCCCCAAACTCCTCCTTGTTCCAATTTCTGGGGTGCAGAGCCCCCCGGTCAAAGTCACCCCCACTTTTTCCTTGGAGGAAGCTTTAGGGCCCAGCCCTTGTTGGGGGGCTGCAAAGCTCCCAGGGATTGGAAAGCAAAGCCACACTGGACATTTTTCCTTGCACCTCATGGTTTTAAACCCGAATATTTCCATCCATCTGTAGGAAACCAGGTGGGTAAGAGCCCCCCAGTTCCCCTGGTAGGGCTCCAACCCCCAACCCCAAACCAGGGCTTTAAGATTTGCTGGCCTCATACCCAGCACTGACCCCACACCAATTGCTGATCCTACACCCAGCACTGACCCCACACCTATCACTGATCCCACACCCAGCACTGACCCCACACCAGTGTTGAACCCACACCCACAACTGACCCCACACCCAGCATTGACGCCTATTGCTGATCCCACACCCAGCACTGACCCCACATCTCTCCCCATCTCCTCCTAAGCTCGAGGGTTTCCATCCCGCTGCCCCCTCCAGGAGCAGGGGGGCAGCAGTGGATGAGAGCCCCCCCGTTCCCCTGGAGGGCTCCAAGCTGTAGGATTTGTTAATCTCCAGGCATTGGTGGCATCCCGGGCCGTGATTTACTGCGTGTTTTGCCACCCCGAGTCCCTTCCCAAAGGCCAAGCTAAGTTTACTCTGGAGCTGCTGGGATCAGGTAACGGGCCCTGGCAGCTCCCTCCCCCCTTCCCTGCTGGTGGGAAAGGACAGCCCAGCTCCTCCTGCATCCCCTGAAAAGAGGTGACCTGGCAGAAAAAATGGAACCTCGAGGGTATTTCAGGTGTTTTACCTTTTCCGGGCGGGACCGGGGCACAGCCCGGGAGCTCCCGGAGAGCCCCAGTGCTTTCCTTTGCCACTCCCAGTGCCAGGACCAGGGCAGGTGGCCCCGGCCCGGCCTGGCCGTGTCCCCTCCCAGGGCTTTGCAGGTTGTGACAATAAATCAGGTTGTCGCCTCCGGTGGCAGCGGCCGGAGCCCCGCACGTCCCTCAGGATTCCTGCGGGGTTTGACCACCCCACTGAGATCCCTGAGGGTTTTACAGGGGCTGCCTGGGAATAACGCCTCTGGCCACCATTCCCAGAGGGATCCCGGGGTGTTTCCAGCCTGGGGGAAGGGTGTGTTCCCCTCCACATGTTGGAAGGGTTTGGGGGTTCCTCATCCAGCTTGCTGGGTCACAAAATCACAAAGTGGTTTGGGTTGCAGAGGCATCAGAGCTCATCCTGTCCCACCTTTCCGTGGTCAGGGACACCTTCCACTACCCCAGGTTGTTCCAAGTTTACCCAGTCTGTCTTGGACACTTCCAGGGATGGGACAGCCACAGCTTTTCTGGGAAATCCATTATCCATCCCAGCCCCTCCCCACCCTCCCAGCCAGCCATTCCTTCCCAATATCCCATCCATCCCTGCCCTCTGGCATTGGGAAGCCATTCCCTGTGTCCTGTCCCTCCATCCCTTGTCCCCAGTCCCACTCCAGCTCTCCTGGAGCCCTTTTAGGCCCTGCAAGGGGCTCCAAGGTGTCCCTGGAGCCTTCCCTTCTCCAGGGGAACATTCCCAGCTCTCCCAGCCTGGCTCCAGAGCAGAGGGGCTCCAGCCCTGGAGCAGCTCCGGGGCCTCCTCTGGACTCCCTCCAGCAACATCTTGTCCTTCTTTTGTTGGGACGCCAGGGCTGGAGGCAGCTTTGCATGGGGGTCTCACCTGAGGGGGCAGAGAGGCAGAATCCTGCATCTTTTGTCACCTCAGGCTGGAGGGGTGGTTTGGCCTTCCCTGCAGATATCCAAGTGTCCCTTTGGCACCGCTGTGGACAGAGGAGGGGATGAGGATGGAGCGTCTTCCGCCGGTGTTTCTTTGCGGGTTATTGGATGGACAGATCACACCCCCCTCTCCCCGTGCTCCGCGAGCCCCCGTGGGGGGACACGGGGACAACCGGGCCGGGGCAGGGCAGGAGCAACTCCGTGGCAGTGGCCCCGTGGCAGGTGGAGCTCCTGCATCCAGAACAGGGCTGGCTGTGGGGACAGCAGGGTCTCAGAACCGGGCAGAAAGGAACAGCCTCTTCCCAAAACTTGGCAAGATATCCGGGGGATTTCGGCGGGACTCTGTCGGATTGAACGTCCCCGTGATGCTCCCTGGTGGCAGCAGGGAAGGGATGCAGCTGGAACACCCCAAACTGGGGTGTATTCCTGGTTTACTGGAACCTTACGGGAGTCCCTGGGATTTGGGGATGCTCCTTTTGTAGCCGCTCCGACCCAGGAAACTCTCTGGGCAGGAGACACAGTTGGGAGGTTCTCAAGCAAAGGTGTTTGGGCTGGAGAGGGATGTGGGATGGATCCAGGACATGGATGGATCCAGGACATGGATGGATCCAGGATGTGGGATGGATCCAGGCTGTGCTGTCCCACCCAGAGAGCAGATCCATTTGCTTCAGAGACTCCTGGGAAGTGGCAACCCTCCCCAAGCCCCCCAGCCATGGCAGGGACAGCAGCCCCTGTGCCACCACCACATTGCTTTGGAGGTGTCCTGGGGGTGCCGCTGCCCCACCTGAAACGGGGCAGTCCCAGTGCCACCAGTGTCCCCAGGGCTGGGATGGTCCTTCCCAGTGCCACCAGTGTCCCCCGGGCTGGGATGGTCCTTCCCAGTGCCACCAGTGTCCTCAGGGCTGGGATGGTCCTTCCCAGTGCCACCAGTGTCCCCAGGGCTGGGGGGGGTCTGGCTGTGGGGCAGAGCCCTACAGGGACCCTGCCGGGGGTGGGGAGGGAGCTGGAGGAGGGGATGGGGAGGGCAGAGAGGATGGGGGTGGAAGTGGAAGCAGTTAAGGCAAGGAAAGGAGGGATGTGGATGAGAGAAAACTTGGGAAGAGCTGGAAGGGGAGCGTTGGTCCTACAGCAGGGACTGGGGAGTAGCAGAGGCCTTGAGGGACACTCAAGGTGACCTCAAGTCCCTGGTGGAGGTAAAGGGGAGCAGAGGGAAAGCTGAGGGTCAGATGAGACCTGGCGTGTCACCGCAGTGTCAAGGTGCACCCTGGCAGGGGCTTCAGTGCCTCAAAAATTCAGGGTAGGGCTGGGGACCCTCCTGGGGACCAGCAGTGACAGGGGAGGAGCAGAGCAGGCTCTGGGTGGTGGTGCCTGTCCTTGTGCCCCAGCTCACCGGGCTGCTGCTGGCACCAGTGAGCACGAAACTGGTGCTGCTGGAGACTGGGGTCGAGCTCTTCCCTCCCCCTTCCTCTGCAGGTCCTCCCTGGCCCAGCTCGGGGACAGGGGCGGGTGTGTGGCTGCATCCCCTGGGCACGCACGTCCTGAATAAACCTGCTTTGGGACACTCTGGGGCTTGCTGAGCACCCGGTTTGCTGCAGGAAGGAAGAGCCGAGGCTCTGTTCGCAGCCCCAGGGCAGGACCCGGCGGGGCAGGAGGTGGCAGAGCCTCGCTGGTGTCCCCAAGCCTTGGCAGAGGTGACCCCGGGCAGAGCGGGGCTGTCCCCTCCTGCCTGTCCTAGGTGAGCTCCTGCTGGCAGCCCCGGACATAGGGCAGGGCTGGAAAAAAAACCCCAAAGGCAGAGCAGAGCCCCCTCCCCGGGGCTGGCCTCGCTCCCGGCAGGTGACGGATGCGGTGCCAGGGGGCGTGAGGGTTCCTGCCCGCCCGGCACGTCCCGGCCCGGCTGCAGCTGCTGGGGGTCACTGCCCTCGGGCAGCTGCTGGTTCAGGGTGTGCTGTGCCCCCCCTGTCACGGCTGGGAGCGGGGATGGCCCACGGAGAGCGCCGGGGAATCGCCTCGGGTGGAGGAAACGGAGTTTGAGAAGGGCCGGGGCTCCCTCAGCAAAACGAGTCTGGTGTTTGTTCACTGGCACGGGGAGCTTGGAGCAAGTAATTCCTTGGGATGCCTGCACAGAGCAGGTTAAAATATCATCCAATTATATAATAGGCCATTAGAGAGTGTCCAAAGGAGGCAACGAAGATGGGGAAGGGCCTCGAGGGGCTGAGGGCACTTGGTGTGTTCAGCTGGAGCAGAGGAGACTGAGGGGAGAGCTCAGTGCAGTTCCAGCTGCCTGGGCAGGGGCAGAGGAGGGGCAGGACTGAGCTCTGCTCTGGGGGGAGCAGGGACAGCCCCCAGGGAATGGCTGGAGCTGTGTCAGGGCAGGCTCAGGGTGGATCTCAGGGAAAGGTTCTTCTCCCAGAGGGTGGTTGGCACTGACCAGGCTCCCCAGGGCAGTGGGCACGGCCCCAAGGCTGCCAGAGCTCCAGGGGGGTTTGGCTGATCCTCTGGGGCACAGGGGGTGACTCTTGGGGGTGATTCTCTGATTCTGTGGCTCTTGGTTCTGTGAGGTTGTGACTCCCTGGGATGATTTTCCCAGTGCTGTCCCCGGGTTGGAGGGGACACGGAGCCCCTCCCTGGCTCAGTTCCCGGCGAGTCACGGGGCAAATTCGCGCCATCCCTGCGTGGATTTTCCTGTTGCTCTTCCCCATCCAGCTCAGAGAAGAATGATCCCATCACAGCCCCCAAACCAGACCCCAAAAGCTGGTTCCTGTTTGCACCCCCAGGTCCTGCAGCAGTTCCTGATCCTGGCAGGAGTTCAGGGCTGGGCCCCCTGTGCTGTCCCAGGAGCTGATGTTTGGGGAGCTGGTGGGGGCTGAACCCCAACTGCTCATGGAATTAGAGAATCATTTAGGATGGAAAAGACCTTTAAGATGGAGTTTGGCACTGAACAGGCTCCCAGGGCAGAGGGCACAGCCCCAGGGCTGCCAGAGCTCGAGAGGAGCCTCTGGGGCACAGGGTGGGACTCTCCAGGATGTCCCATGCAGGGCTGAGCCTTGGGGACTGGATGATCCCGGTGGGTCCCTTCCAGCTCAGATCCCACCCTGACCCTCCTGTGTGTGTTCAGAGCTGCCACCTCTCCCTGTCCTCTGCAGCCTCCGAGCAGGTGAACGCCCTCGTGTCCGAGGCCTTCGTGCACTTCTTTGTCCGGCTGGTCGGTCACTACTCCTCCCACATCAAGTGGGGCAGGAGCGGCTCCGGCGCCTTCCAGGAGCGCTCCTTCTGCAAGGCCCTGAGCTCCAAGAGCTGCCGCCGCTTCCTCAAGAGGTTCGTGAAGACAAACATGTTCTCCCTGTTCATTGAGGAAGCCGAGAAGAGCAGGATCCCCCCGGAAGGTAACGGGACCCTTCCAGCCCCTCTGCCCGGCCTGGCGAGGGGGTCTGGGGACAGAACTGTCCCTGCCCAGCCAGGGGGACACGGGGGGACACTGAGGGGATGCCGAGGGGACGCAGAAGCTGGGCATGCTCAGGGCAGCAGCAGCTTCTGTTTGACCTCAGTGGCCTCAAGGGGCTCCAGAATCCTGGAATCCCAGGCTGGTTTGGGTTGGAAGGACCTCCAAGTTCATCCCGTTCCACCCCTGCCCCGGGCAAGGTCACCTCTCACCAGCCCAGGTTGCTCCAAGCCCGTCCAGCCTGGCCTTGGACGCTTCCCTTCCCAATCCCATTTGCCCTGGGTCCCTCTGGCTGCAGTTTTCCATGTCCCAGCCCAGTTCAGCTCCCAGGGGACACACACACCTCCCAGAGCTGGGGCTGGGCAGCCCTTGCCCCCCACCCCACCCCAGCCTCTCACCAGGGCCCCTCTTCTCCTCCCCAGCCTATTTCCAGCAGAAAGTCACCGAGTACCACGAGCAGAAGAAGCACCGAAGGGACTCCTGAGGTCCAGCCTGGGATCCCAGCAGCAGGACTGGGATTGGGATTGGGACCACTGGATGTGTGCCCTGTCCAAGGGCTGAGCAGCCTGGACTCAGTGGGGTCTGCCCCAGTTCCTGGGACTCCTGAGCAGCACCAACACAGCAGCTCCCCCCTTGTATCCTCAGGGCATCACTGCACTGGAAAACACGGAGAGAGCACAGGCTGGGATCTCCTCGTGGATGTGCTCACTCCAGGCACTGACTGTGACTGGCTCAGCCCTTGTCCCAGAACACAGAGCCAGCACGAGGGCTGGAGGGGGATTATTAGAGGGAAAAACAGGATGAGGAGGAAACAAGAGTCACTTCTCATTAAACCCAACCAAGGGTTTGCAAGTAAGGAACATCCCCTTGAACGATTTCTGACGCTTCTGTCATTAACAACTGTTTAATTTCATTTTCCATCACGCTCAGCTCGTTGTTCAACCCCAGCGGGAGCAGGTGGGTGGGTTTAGTGGTTTCTTCTCTTGCACTGCTGCCACTCAGAGCCGAGTTTAGTTTTCTAAAAAAACCAAAATACTCTTTTCCAGGTTATTTATTTGTGCTGGAGCAAAACTGTGAAAGCCACGGGGCTGGGGGGTGAAAGAACTGATCAACAGCTTTGGGGAGGGAAGAGGGGTTTGTTCAACCCTGGAGTAAAACGTGTTGTTACCCCCCCTTGGTTCTGGTTTTGATCCCAACTTGTTTTCAACCCTTGCAGTTGCTCCCTGGAAAGTGATTCCTGCAGCAGATTTAGGGCTAAAGGATCGTTCTCCTTTCCCAGTGGGAATAAATGTTAAACAGGGAAAGGTGCTCCGGGTCATCCCCAGAGAAACCAGTGCCAGCTGCTGCTCCCAGCAAGGGATGAAGGCAGAGCTTCCTCCTCCTCTCTGGGATGTTACACCAGACCTTGGAACATCAACAATATCATGGAATCCTGGAATCCTGGAATGGGGTGGGTTGGAAGGGGCTTGAAGCTCATCCTGTTCCTACATGGAACACCTCCCACTATCCCAGGTGGTTCCAAGTTTGTCCAACTTGGCCTTGGACACTTCCAGGGTTGGGACATCCCCTGGGAAACCTGTCCCAGCCCCTCCCCACCCTCCCAGCCAGGAATTCCTCCTCAATCTCCCATCTCTCCCTGCCCCCTGGCACTGGGAAGCCATTCCCTGTGTCCTGTCCCTCCATCCCTTGTCCCCAGTCCCTCTCCAGCTCTCCTGGAGCCCCTTCAGGCCCTCCAAGGGGCTCCAAGGTGTCCCTGGAGCCTTCCCTTCTCCAGGGGAACATTCCCAACCCTCTGATCCCCTTGGTGCCTCCTCTGGCCTGGCTCCAGATCCAGTTTCACCCAATTTTTGCAGTGGTCCCAAAAACCCCACGGAGGCTCCAGTCCCTCTGGAAGGAAAGTGCTGATTTTTGTTAGGCCCCCACCTGTGTTTGGAGGGGGAACAGCAACTATTGCTTGGGGGGAAAAAAGGGGCTTTTTGGTTTTTTCTGGGGCTCCACAAGTTCCCCCTCATGGGCAGAGAATGGTACAGGGTTATCTGCAGGGAATTCAAGGTTTGTGGGTTTGGTTTGGGTTTTTTTAAATATTTTTATACTTGGAAGTTCAACTGACAGTAGAGAATGGTGTGGGAAATCAAGGGCACCTGTCAGGATAACCCCTTTGGAAAAGGCCACTTGTTCTCCCCTTCTCCTGCCTGTTCATCACCACTGTGAGGAGACACCAAACTCTCAGGTCGTGAAGCCAAAAACCATCTCCTTGAGAGACCTGGGAGGTGGGACTTGTTTGGGGAGTGGTTCTGTATAAACGAATTGGGAATCACCCGAGGGACTGGACTGGGGGGTTGTTTAATTCCTGCTGCAGGAAAAACCTAACAGAGGGTTATCCCTCAGCTGCTAAGAACAGACACAGAAAACCTGAGCCTGAAGTTATAATACAGATATTTTTCCCAAGGAGTTGGTGCTCCAGCTGCCAGCAAGGGGTAAACACAGTGACAGGAGAGGGTGGAGCTTTGGAATCATCAAATCCCAGGATGGTTCTGGTTGGGAGGGTCCTCAAAGCCCATCCAGTCCCACCCTGTCCTGGAGGGACACCTCCCACCATCCCAGGCTGCTCCAACCTGGCCTTGAACACTTCCAGGGATGGGGCAGCCCCTGGGAATTCCATCCCAGCTCCTCTCCACCCTCCCAGGGAAGGATTCATTTCCAGTATCCCACGCAGGGTTACTGCCCTCTGGCAGTTCAACTCCATCCCCCCTGCCCTGTCCCTCTCTGCTCATGCACAAAGTCCCTCCCTCTTTCTTTATAAACTCCCTTTAAGTTCTGGCAATTTTGGAGGAGTTTTAACACCCCCCCCTTTAATGCCCAGAGTGGGGGACAGACCAAGCACTGCCAGAAACATCATCCCCACATGGGGCTGGGTCAGGGAAGGAAGGAAACCCGGTGCTGGAAGGGCAGACACTGAAAAAAAACCCTGATTCCTCTCTTTGAGCTCTGCCTCTCTTCAACACCTGCTGGTAGGGGGGAACAGAGTTTGCTGGGGAAAAGGTAGCTGGTTTTTTGGGAGCAGGGACAGGTTCAGATTGCAGCAGCTCAGCAGAACTCCTGGGGTATTTTTAAACCCTCCTTCCCACTCCAGATTCACCCACCACTTGATGTGAGCCCTCAACAGGCAGTCAAACAGCGCCAAGAAATGTTTCCCTGGACTGGAAAGCGCTGGTTTGTTCAGCTGGATT
The DNA here is from genome assembly GCA_035041425.1 of Mionectes olivaceus. NCBI lineage: Eukaryota > Metazoa > Chordata > Aves > Passeriformes > Tyrannidae > Mionectes > Mionectes olivaceus. The sequence continues at coordinate 5,917 of JAWWMA010000224.1, read as the reverse complement.
GTTTACATAGTTCCCAGCAGAGCTCTGGCCAACTCACACCATCCCAACAGCTCCAGCAGCCCCCGATTTGGGATTCAATCCCTGCCCCGGGGCAGATAAGCTCCCTGCCATGGCATGTGTCACCCTGTGCCAGCAAACAGCCCTGCCTGGATTCCCCCTTCCAGAGCCCAGTGCTCCACGTCTCCCCTGAGCCTCCTCCAGCCCTCACTGCACACTCTGGGAGTGACAAACCCCTCTTCAGCTCCGCTCCAACCTCCCCCAGCGGCACTGGCGGCACGTGGGATGCTCAGGGCAGGACGGGAAGAGGGGAACAACATTGTGTGGAACAAAAGTGGTGGCCCAGACGGAGGCCCTGAGGTGTCCTGAGCTGCCTCTTGCCTGTGTGAACTCCTGATCACAACAAGGAACTCCTCCAGCAGCTCTCAGAGAGTCATCAACACCAAGGGCGAGTTCCCATCTTGTTTTCCCAGTTTCAGGGGCAGCAAACTGGGCAGAACAGGCTGGGTTTGATTCAAAGGGTGTGCTCAGGTGCTGCTGCTGAAGTTCTTCCTCCTGAGCCTCTTCTGACCACAAAGGAAAGTGCAAAAACCCATCAGGCTGAGCCCCCAAATCCCTGCTCCCCTTCTCAGCCCCACAGGCACATCTGGCACGACCTCTGGGCACAGACTGTGCTGGGACATCCAGGGGCTGTTTGTTTATCCCATTACTGATTCCAGGGGCTGCACCAGCCCCAGAGGCAGGACTGGGACTGCAGCAACTGGGAATCTTTTCCTGGCTGGGAGCATCCAAACTTCCAGGGAGTAGAAAGCTCAGGGGAAGGAGCTCTCTTGCATTTCCTTGAGGAAAGTTCAAGTCCCAGACAACCCCTTTGAAGACTTTGGTTCTTCTGCAGCATCAAGGACAGGGAACAAATTATTTGGAGCAGCTTCACCCCAAAGCCCTGAGGACTGAGAAGCACAATTCCTTGGTTTCCACGGGTTTGAGGTGTGTGGTCACAGGCTGGGCCTGAGGATCCAGCTGGAAGGATTCTGGTTCAAGGACACCACGTGAACCCCAAGGAGGGACTTTCCAGGCAGACTTTTTGCACCCACTTTTGGTGCTGGGAAAGGAAATGTGGTTTGTGAGGGGCCCTCTCAAACCCTCCTCCTGCAGACTTGCCTTGCTCAGCCTCAGAAAGACGCTGAGTTATCGGGGTCAGCCCCAGCTCAGAATTAAGCTCAGTTTAAACTCAATCTACGAGCTCTCAGAGCTGCAGTTACAGCTCCAAGTGGGATGCCAGGCACGGCTCAGCACTGCCAGGCTCCCAGCACTGAGGCACGTGCAGGATCCCGGGAGCTGTGCCAGGATACAGGACCCAAACCCTCCCTCAGGCCCAGCCCTGCAGGGACCCCCTGGGGACCCCCAGCACAGGTCCCCAAAGAGCTCAACCAGCTGCTCCCAGGGACAAGAGGGGGAGCCAAGAGGAGCCTCCTTCTCATCCCGAGCACATTCCTCATTCCCCATGACCTCCCAGTCCCTTTGGCACAGGGTGACCCGCAGGGAGGGGCCAGGACAGCTCCAAGCCCAGGAATCACCAGGCAGAGGGCCCAGCCCGGTGTCTCCTCACAGACATGCCAAGCAGAGCCCCATTCCCGTGTTCCCCCAGCCCCACACCCCGCCAGGGCCCAGGACAGCCTGCCCTGGGCACAGGGGCTTTAGGACCCCTCCAGGCAGAGAAGGAACTGAGTTTTCTCGGCGCTTCCTGAGCCCGTTTCGGGTCTTGGGGGTATCTCAGGAAACAAACCCACGTCACCCCTTCCTGGGGCTGGGGGAGTTTGAGTCGCTGCTCTTTGGGTGGAGCTTTTTTGGGGTTGGTTTCTGTTGTTTTGAACCTGAGCTGAGCTCAGTTCCTTGCCTCAGGCTCTGCTGTGGCTCTGTGACACTTTCTTCCCACCTTCCATGGGATGCTCCAGGGTGGGATTCCAGACAGTCCCAGTATTCCCCACCAGCTCCCTCCCCAGAACTCCCTGATGTCCATGGCAGATCCTGCTCTGGACACTGAGCTCAGGGGCTGAACTTCCCCCCAATCCCTGTGAACTTCATTACCAAGCAATTAAACCCCATTTTAAGCAATTAGACCCGACCCAAGTGTCCCTGATGCAGTTGGACTACATTTAAAATGGGATTAAAACAACAACCATGGTATTAAAACAGGGGGAGGAAAAACCAAAAGTTCCTGGAGATCCTGGAAATGACAACATGATCCACATTGGAAAACTGCTCTGGAAACCCCAAGTCCGAGCAGGACAGAGCAACACACACACCTCAGGCCACCTGTTGCCCTCAGAATTCTTCTTTATTAAGAGCAGAAAGGAAATTTTGCCTTAAATTTTTATACATAAAAAAGTAAACAGTAAAATTTTTCTTTCTTTCTCTCTTTCTTCTTTATAGTCTTTTCCCACCGAAGAAAATCGCTTTGAAATAAAGTTGTTTTCTTTTTTTTTTTAGATAACGTTTATTTAAAAAAATAAAATTAATTGAGACAAAGATACCACACTATTTTTTGCATGCCGGGCACCCCTTTGCCTGCAGAACCCTGTTCAACACGTCCTTTTTTTCCTTTCCAGCACAAAAAACCCGTGGTTTTTTTTTGCTTTGTTTGTTTGTTTTCCAAATGCACAAGCAAAAAAAAAAAACCCAAAAGCCCAGCCCAGCCTGGGCTCTAACCTGGCAATGGCTTCAGCCAGGCAAGCCAGTGAGATATCTCGGGGGTGTTCTGTGTGTTTGAACCAGCTCAGGTCTCTATCAAATGAATTTTGAGTGGACACTAAGGGAGTATTTCACTAGAGATGATGAGAGATTAAAACCCAAAGCGAGCTCGTGGCTGCACAGACACTACGTTAGAAACTGGGGGGTCCAGTCACCGGAGGGAGGTTAATTTGGAATCAAGGGAATTACAAAGACAGAGCATTGTCCCTGCATGCTTTGCCAGGCTTGGAACCACCAGAGCCGACTACACGGAGAGCTGACTACGTGGAATTCCCTCTCCCAAGGCAGGAGACTATTTAGGGAGTGTTACTGAAGAGTCAGAGTTAGACAACATTGATTAGGATTATAAATTACTTGGTTCTCGTCGCTGTTCCTCGAGTCTCCTCCGTCACCTGGTCGTGTAGCAAAGCAACCCTTTCTGCTTTTCCCGTGGATTCCCGGTCTCCTAGTGGTGGTTGGAGTGGGAGGGGCAGCCCTGGATGCGGAACACGTGGATGCGGAGGTGGGCGGCGATCTGGGAGCAGACACTGACGCAGTAGCGGAGCAGATCCAGGAGGGACAGCACCTGTGGGGACAGCCACTGTCAGCGCCCGTCCCGCGGCATTCCCGCGGCATTCCCGCGGCACTGGGACACCCCCACGGCTCCCGGATGGAGCACGGGGCTGGCTCTCATCAACTGAATCTCCGGCTCTGCAGGAACAGCCGTGGAATTGCAGACTGGCTGGGGCTGGGAAACAGCTCAGTGCTCATCCCAGCCCTGCCCCGCGCAGGGACCCCTCCCACTCTCCCACGGGTCTATCCAGCCTGGCCTTGGACACTCCCAGGGATGGGGAGTCGCTCCATGAAGCGTTTCCAGGGATTCTGGCCTTTACTCCAGCCCTGTGACAACACAATTCCAGCCTCTGACTCTCAGGTCTACAGTCAGAGAAGGGAAGAGAGTCACAGTAGCTCCAGAGATCCTGGGAATGCCCCATTAATATAGTTAATAATGTTAAATATTATTAAAATTATATCATCCTAGTTATTTGTAATACTATAATATAGTACTGGATAATAGAATAATTCATTTAATTTAATAATTTAATAATAGTTTATTGTTATTATCATCATCCCAAGATATTTCAAGGAATCCAAATTTCTCACTTTTCATGAGAAGTTCCCCCCCCAGAGGAAGGGGGGAATTCCTCACCCCCCAGTTGTATTTAAAGAAAGAACCAACTAAAAATAACCTAAGAAAAATTAAAATAATCCTAAAATGAAGAGTGAAATGAAGAAGAAAATGGAGAAGAAAATAAAGAGTAAAATCGAGGATAAAATGGAGAATAAAATGAAGAAGTAAACGGAGAATAAAGAATAAAATTTAAAAAAAAATAAAATGAAAATGAAAAATAAAATAAAAATAAAATACAAATAAGTCACCTGCCTGTCCCCGCACTGTGCAGGTGAGCTGGGCACAAGCAACCCCAGTAATTTGTGACAGAGCTAATTAGCCCTCACTCACCAGGGCAATCCAGAGCACAATGTACTCGTCGATGAAGCTGTTGAAATACTGGTCCAGGAAGAGCAGGGCTGGGCCGATGAAAGCTGTGTCATAGAGGTGCATCTCACTCTTGGTCATGTGTGCAACCTGCAGGGAGAAAAGGCCTTTTTAAAGGAGGAAAAAGAGCTTTTTAAGCAACAAGGCCATGCCAGCCAAGGCAGAACACACAGAGGCAAAAGACCAATCCCAGCCTGATTTGCAGAATATCCAGTATTTCCATATGGATTGAACAGGGGCTTCCACAGCTGCAGCAGTGACAGGGTTTGCAGAGAAACAGCTTTTATGCAGAGCAGAGGATGCAGCCCAGGGAAAAATCCCAAGGTGTTTCCAGCCTCCTGCCGGGAACAGAGCAGGGAAAGGGGTGCACAGAGTGAAGCGGAATGTTTTTAAGTTGAAAGTCAAATTTTGAAAGTTTTGCTGGGCCTGGAAACAAAACTTAAAGCTGCTGAAGCTTCAAATTCAGAGACTTTTGGTGTTTGTCTCTCTCTCTCCATCTCTTTTTTTCCCATTCCATGAGGTCACCGTCCCTTTCTGGTGATTTTTATTTATTTATTTTATTTTGATGATATTTTGGTGCCCAAGTGTGGCCTTTCCACCTTTCCCTCCCTGCACAGATAGACTTCTACTCTCCATCCTCCCTGCACAGCCCAGTTGGAAACCAGGCCTGTGAAGGGATAAACTCTCCTTCCCCCAGGAATTTTGTCCAAACTGAACCAGAACTGGGAGAGTGTGAGGCAGGGGCTGTTTGACCCTCCCTCACCTGCTCCCTGGCAGTAATTTTAACCCCAATTTCCCTCCAGATCTCAGAGTTCCACCCTCAGCAGCTGTCCCAGAGCTGGGTCAGCTCCTCTGCCCCTCCCTCACCTCGAGGGGGTTTCCCCAGCCCAGCTCTTCACACACCAGGTCAAAATCTCTGCAAAGGTGCGAATAAAGAGCTGGGAAGCCCCAGCCGCCCTTTCAAACACAGGAAGGCTCTGCCGCAGCTCCAAATCTCCCCTCGGGGCAGGGCAGGGCGCAGGCTGCTGGCTGGAAGCCCCAGGAAGCTCCCGGTCCCGCAGCACTCACCACCAGCTTGTTGGTGATTTTGGCCGAGACGAAGCCGAAGGTGAGGATGTAGAGGCAGGGGTGCCTCTCGAAGAGCTGCACGGCGGATTTCTTGTAGATCATGGCAGCCAGGGCGATGACAGAGCCGATGTGCAGGAAGGGAGACAGCACGCTGGTGCCCTGCGGGGACACGGACAGCTGGGGAGGGAGCAGAGCAACCTCCGGCCCGCCGGAGCTCTGGAGCCGGCACCGAGAACCAGGAGAAACCGGCCTGCCCGGGGCAGTGGGGAGGTTGTGCTGCTGGGGGGGATGGTTTGTGCTGCTGGGGGGATGGTTTGTGCTGCTGGAGGGATGGTTTGTGCTGCTGGAGGGATGGTTTGTGCTGCTGGAGGGGCTGGTTTGTGCTGCTGGAGGGGATGGTTTGTGCTGCTGGAGGGATGGTTTGTGCTCCAGGGCATGGTTTGTGCTGCTGGAGGGGCTGGTTTGTGCTGCTGGAGGGGCTGGTTTGTGCTGCTGGAGGGGCTGGTTTGTGCTGCTGGAGGGGCGGGTTTGTGCTGCTGGAGGGATGGTTTGTGCTGCTGGAGG
>JAWWMA010000223.1:0-21757 GCA_035041425.1 Mionectes olivaceus | reverse complement strand
GATTGTCCCAAAACCTATTTAAGCTGTTAACAGAACAATAAAGCTCTCTCTGCCTGTGTTCCCTTCTGCCTGCGGCTGCTGTCCTACTCTCTCCGGGGGACCATGAGGAGCCGCGTGGTACAGGGGGGAGGTGGGGAGAGCACATTCCCCCCCGGAGCTAGGGGCCTAAGGAAAGCCTCTGTTCTGGGATTCTCCCTTCCCCATCCACTCAGCGTTCGACAGGAAGCGGTGAGCTGCAGTCTTCCTCTGGATCCCACAACTGGGTAAAAAGGTTCCAAAACTCCAAGCTTGTATATTCTCCAGTTCAGGTAGGAATGCTCAGTCCTTCCCTCAGGATATGAGGCAGGAACATCTTCTCCTCTCACAGGCCTCTTAACGCCTAGTTTATAGCCTGAGGAGTCAGGCTGCTCTGGGTAGAGGGTGTAAATGCTCTGCTGGTAAGTTTCTGGGAAATGGCATGGAAGGCTATAGAATACACAGGTTTGGGTTACACCCATCCAGTGATGAACTGATCCCAGCTGTTCTAACTAGGACAAAGATAAAAAGTGGGGGGTTTTGTCAGTTACATTTGCACAGGCAAAACTATAAGTAATGAAGTTCTAACTTGGAACTAAGGTTTTAAAAACTTTTTATATCACATCGTTATTTATGTAGTTTTTCCCTGTGATGGGACTGGATGGGGAAAGAGGGGAATGAAGAAGCATCATTACACTTCTGATTGCCTGATACTGCCTTCTCATTGTTCAGTATGTTGCCCTTTACTCTTCCAAAACCAGCAGAGGTCTTGTGGAGACCTTTGATTTCTTACACAATAATTATCCTTGAAGATGACTCCAGGGAGGATTCATTATGTGTGCCTCTGGAGTTCTCTGGAGTGCTTCCAAGGGAAGACTTGGAGAGTAACTTTGTCACTCTATTAAGAAAAGTCATGATCCAAGATAATATATTCATCATTCTGCAGGGAAGTTCCCTTTCTTTCTCTCTTTCCTTATTGGAAGTAAACTCTAAGGATAGTGAGAAGGGCATTGCTATATATATTTAGTTCAAAACTTTGGATGTGGCATTAGGCTTCGTTCCTGAAGAACACAATTATCTTTGAGGAACAAGTGCCCTCCTGGCAGGCAGAAGAAGATTTGGTTAAGAGTTGATGAGGTCCTAGAAGCTGAAAAACCCACAAAGACTGAAGAATCAAAGTTGGAAATACAGTTAAGCTTGGAGAAAATAAGATATATAGATGCAGTAATAATTAGGAAAAAGGACCTTCAAGTGCACTGATGATCAGTTAGAAAGCCAATTTTCCAATCATATGTAGGGGTTCTTCATTCTAGGGCAATGATTGATTGCCTGTTTCCTTTCCCATTAACACCATACACTTCTTTCATCATATGAATGTTTCCAAGAACATTATGGGTTTTCACCTCAGCCCACGATTTAATTAGAATTTATTTTGACTTTTCTGGGTAATGGAACAAACTCTTAGTCAGCAATCTCTGTGTGACTCTATGAACCAGTGCCAAGAAAATCTACTATGTATCTATATTTGACATCAGCTATACAGAGAAAATTATCCAGGTCAAGTAGTCTATATGTGACAAGACAGTAAAAGGATAAGTTAATTCATACCTCTAAGTCATAAGATAATCAAAATCATCCATCCTTCTAAACCTCCATCATTCTTGTAAAAGAGAGAAAAAAAGAGCTAATATTGAAAGGATAACTAACCAGGTTCAACTGTTGTAAGTAAAACTGTAATGAGAAGTGTTTAAATTGGCATGTGAGAGAAGCACGTGGATGTAATACATCTGGTATGCATAGGCAGTCATGTATGCAATTAAACAGGCCTAGCTTGTCTAGCTTGTCTATGAAACTCTCTAATAATTGTGGCAATAGAAACTGTCCAGTCTCCATTTTGTGCTAGTTCCATTAAGAAACAACAGAAAAATTCAAATTATTCCTTTGTAATGCGGACCATTGGAAAATTTACATATAATTGTGTAGCACTTTCTTTAGGAAAGTTCAACATCTTTTGAGTCTTCTTTTTTTTTGTCCCTTTATATTTCTCTTTTTGAGGTCTGACTTGTCATTTTCATATTTATTATTTTCCTGAATGTAATTGCTCAGTTGTTTTCTGAGATCCTGACTTTTGCCTTCTTAGGTATCAAAAACTGGGACATATTATGGACACTTTTGACTGCACTGTCTTTTTATCAGTCATTTTAGCTGTTTCCTCATGTCTAGACTGGTCACAGTCAAACCATGAAAAGCATCCTCTTTAGTTGTTATATCCATTTTTGCAAGAGAAAAAGAAGTCATCAATACATTAGTATCAGACAGTCTGTTCCACTATTTTCTAACAACCTGCAATGTAACTGACTTCCCTTAATGTCCAAAATTTTGTTTTATGTCATTCTGTTGGTTAGTCTCAAAATAATTTCTTCGCAGTGACATTTGACAATAGAATTTTCCCTCACATTCTTTAATCTTTTTATAAACTGAATATTAGAGGGAGTATTTGAATTACTGGTATTGTTTTTTCAGAAGTTTTACAGTACTGTACCAACAGAAATTTTGATAAAGTAGTATTAAAAAGATGTAACAGGTTATTTTCTATAAGTAAATGTTTTGAACCTGTATTCAAAGTATATTTCATAACGCTTATGAAGACATATTTTCAGCTATGGGTATAATTCAAGACTTTATTTCCCCCCAAACAACATTTTTTGTACCTTAAGAACTTCAGTGGACTAAATCACAATCTCAAGTGATTTTGTACACAAGTCAGAATTGATTTTTAAAGTGGTTTATTGCTACAGTTAGGCAATATTTTAAAATCTATTAAGTAATTGCATGCATTACACAGACTGGTTTTCGGATCTTCTTGAGAAACTATCTGATAAAATAATTACGTGGATTTGATGTATGGACTACTCAGCAGATAAAAAATTGGCACTGAGAGTGTTGTGGTCAATGGTCCAAAGTCCCAGTGAAAAGCAGAGACAAATTGCATTCCTGAGGAGGTGACAGTGGGACCGTGCTGTTCGACATCTCTGGTTTGCCACTGGCACCAAGCTGAGCAGTGCAGTCCATCCTGGAGGGGTGGATGCCATCCTGACACACCAGGGACGTGGGCTCCTGTAAACCTTGTGCAGGTCCAGAAGGCCAAGCATTTCTTGCATTTTATTTCTCTGGTGGCATGTCTGGACTAACACAGGGCTGTTGCTTCTACCTATGCTCATATGAAGTGTTTTCATGCTCAGAAAAAGCCTCTTTTGAAAATCCTTACATGGTTTTAAATGCTTGGAACACTTTGTAGGGCTGAGATATGTCTTCTTTCTTTTGGCCTGAATCCAGTTCCTGTGGTAACCTTTGTGTCTGTAATAAGTACAGCAGGCTACAAACATTGCTGACAAAGCTGTTTTGGGGCATATTTATGTAGTCACAAAAGATTCTAATATACAGTAAGCATCAGGTTTTTTTAAAAAAAGTAATACTATTTATTCTCAATAATAATTGACTGGGTTCTTGAACATTGCGTTTTCAGGCTGAAATGAAAAGCAAAAATGAATTGGATAATTTCTGAGTTTGGTGATTTCCAGTCACCAGCTTATGGTTGCTTCATTACCTGAAGTTTTCTTCCCCTTGTAGAGTCCCTCAGCACTCTGTTTATTCAAGGCATGTGTAGGGTAGGACTTACCATTTTCTAGCACTTTTACAGCCCATGAAACTCTTTGTGACTAGATGCAGTACTTGTTGTCTTCAATATGCTGCATTGAGTGAAGTTCGTCCAGGTTCTAGTATTCTAATATTTGTTTGAAATTCCAATATTAGTTTGAAGTTTATTTCACCATTGAAATTTCCTGCAGCATGCTCAAAGGATGAGAAGATATATCAGAGATTTTGATTTTTAATGAACTTTCAGTGTAATTAAAGAACTGAAGCACTCAGAAATTCAGAAATTACCTTTGCAATTGGTGAGTATAGCAGCAGGGTAAATTAATTTCTTACTACCTACGTGTCTGAAGCAGAAAAGTGTTTTTCTCCAAACAGTATAAAACCGCACAGTAACACGGTAGCTGCAATCCACTCTAACTTTCATGTTTTCTCTTGCAGAAGTGTTTTGGCTGATAGAGAGTAATCCCTGTATAATATTTCTACTGTTGAATTCAAATCTTTTTTTTTTTTTCTCAGAGTCCCTTTTGAGGAACCTTGGTCTTTAGAGAATCTGCAAAGTCTACAATTCTTCATAGAAAATGTCTATAATTTTTCTAAGGCATCCACAGTACTATTTTTTAATTTGTATTCTCATGTACTGACGTTCTAACTAGATGACACAGAACCTTTTAGTTTGTCTGTTGGGGTTTTTTGCTTCTTTTTTTTCTGAATTTGGCTGTTGTTTTCTTGGTTGGTTGGTTGGTTTGGTTTGAGACTTTTTTTGCTTTTTCCCTTGTTACAAATAATTGCCTGAAGAGAATCAGAACCAGAATCTAGAACCAAATGAAGGACCCAGAGCCACCATCTTGCAACCAATACCCCATTACAGAAAGACTTAATCTTTGGGATTAATACTTTTTGTTGAAGTGTGGTACAAGTATTGATCATTGAAGGTAAGTATAGTTAAACATTTAGAAATATTCTTTTGAATTCACTATTATCCAGATACAGTGTCCAAAGCTCTGGTAACACTTTCTGTTAATAAATATACAGCTATTTTTTTTTCACTTTCTGTTTTTTTGATTTACTTTCAATCAGGCATTGTGGCTGGACCTCTATTGGGTGTGATTTAAATGTTTATTTTCCCAGTAAACAGAAAGCTTGTTTCACACAGAGGAGCATCAGGCACTTTACTTTCAACACATCCTTACTAATAATACTCTTGCTGTCAGTTGAGTTTGTGGTTGACAGGTGCCTCGGTAAGAAGAACAAATAAAACTTCTCTCACAACTGACGCCTTCAGAGTCAGCACCTGTCTAAAAAGACAGGAGATATCAACGTACAGAGTTGCCAGAGGCCTTCTATGCCGGCATCACCAGCTGCAGACATGAGGGGAGAGAAGTGGATGTCATCTGCCTTGACTTTGGCAAGGCTGTTGACACTCTCTTCCCCAACATCCCCACGGGTGAGCTCAGAAGGTTTGGAGGAGTGGCACTGGAGCAGACTGGGAGCTGGCTGAACAGCAGATCCCATGGTGTTGTGATCAGAGGGGCAGATTCTGGTTTGAGGCTGGTCACTAGTGGTGATCCCAGCTGGAAAGTCTCCAGGAATTCTGGTAAAAATCCAACAATTCCATGATTCTATAAATCCCACCTTACCACAGCACAAAGAATATTTTACAGCCTTTTTTTTTTTTTTTCTGATTTGCTACTCCAGAAAAAAAAAATCAGGAAAAAGAAAACAAAAAAGGAAAAAATTATCAAACTTTTAAAATATTATCAATTTATTCAAAGGGTGGGGGGGTTTGTCTATGGGAGTCAAAATCACTTTTCAATCTCCAAGCCTTGGGATTTCAAACAAAACAGTGCTAAAAAATTGTCTTTTACCTTTTTTCTTTTTTTTTTTTTTGTAAATAATGCCAGTCAGTGCAGCAAAATTAGAAAAGATTAGAACACTGTAAAATATACTAGAGCAACACATTTTACAGGAGTTATTTACAACACCATGTTGGAAAGGCCAGGTTTCAAAGATGTACAGGCTTCCCAGTATGCTTTGAGCAACTGAAGCATGTTATTAAATTTTTTATATTTTATACTTAGAGGTTTCCTGATGTTTTTCATTTCTTTCCATAGGGATTATGCAGTATAGGAATATCCACTAATTCTTGGCAAAGCCATTTAAACAGTTGAAAAGTATTAGCTTTTTTTTTTTTTCAAAATGTTTCAGAATGCAATTAGGTGCAAAATTTGCAACAGTGGAAGCCACTGTAACTGCTCGAAACAAAAGGAAAGCAAATGCTTACGACCCACATAAAACTGTGCAAAAGTGGAACTTGTATGGATGTTCTCCCGAAGGAACAGAACGTGCTTTTTGGAAACAGTTTTTTATTTAAGAAAAAAACTGCTCCCACAACTTTCTAACAAAATAGAAAGCATGTCAATAATAGAAATGTGAAATCGAACAATTAGCGTTCGTATGTTTGCATCTAATGCTTTTCTTCATTACTCATAATTTCACATTATCTGGCTGATATTGTGACAAGACTTGAAATCCTTATCTGAATGAAGCAGAAGTGAAGAACATTGAAACATTTTTTCAGATCACTCCTCATCATATACCAGAACAAATTTGTGAATCGTCACGTACACAATGTATCAATAATGCATGTGAAATATGCACTTTTTGTTACACACATCAGAATGATCTTGCAATGTGTATAACTGTTTCTTTTACTATTCAGAGTTAGCATACCCGTCTTCCAAAAAGAAAAAAAATTAATGCATGAAAGATGATTTTTTTCCCCCTGCTAAATATGAAGAAAAAAGAAGTTATGTTTGGCACTGTCACTCTAATCAATGAGTATAAACTAGGGTACCTGGGATCACAGATGACTTTAATGTTCTTGTCCACTGTAGTTAAATATCAAAAGTTAAAAATCAATGAAAAAAATACTTTAAAGTGGCACTACACAGGTTAAGGAACAAAAAGATACACTTCAGATTCTGCTTCTATCACACACACAAACATCAAGGAAGTTGTGCAGAATCAGATCTACAGATGTTACTTTTAGGTACCTCCATACATTATTAATCCATCCGCATCTCAGAGCTCACAACTCATTTCATATAGGTCTACTCTTAAACAGGAGCAAGTCTGATTATATTGAATGACTTCATCCATAACTGTGCAAAATGTCATAGAGACTGGTGAATGGAAACTTTTCAGGTTTGCCTTGTTAGAACAATTGCATGTTTAAAAACCATTCAGCTTATTTCTTATTTTATAGTTGTACTACATGTTCTGTCCCTTTAAAGCAAAATTTGGAACTATTGTGTATTCTGAGACAGGTAACTGAAGCTATTCTGCTGGAGACTATCAAAAATCGTCTTTATTTTTGAGCATGACTTTTTTTCACATATATTCACATATTTTCTAAGATCCTGATAGTATTAAGATATTATTAATTTTTAATGAATGATAATATTTCCCCTGAATTTCTTTAGTGGAAAATGTAGCCTAAGGTAACATTAGTATATATTTCCAAGTATCAACATGAGTACTTTTTTCACCTCTGATACATACATTATTTAAGAAACTTCCTTGATTCAAGCAATTAATTAGTACATACTTTTAAATGTTTTTCAGGCAAACCCTTAGGCTCATTCTCTTTTAAGACAGTCCGCTTCATCTTCTGGGTAACTCAGTCAAGAAATATTTTTCTCAACTTTGTTTAACCCTGGACTCCATATGCATTAGCATCCTGTTTTGGAAGTCTAGACAACTTTGCTAGAGGTTAGGACCATAAATTCCTCTGAGACAGTTATTTCTAATATAACACTTTATGTAAGAAAACCTTCAAAACATGCTTTTTAAAATACAGTCTACATTAAAAACTGCTGTTAAACGGTTTCTTTGCATATATTGATTTCATTACATTTTGTATAACTTTTATGTGCTGACATAAAAATGTGTGCCAGTATATTACACAATGGAAAAATTATTAATCAGAAATGTGATACAGTGTTTTCAGTAACTTGAAATATAAATTACATTTTTACTTTGTATTTTAAAAGATTATTTGAAATAGAAATTGGTAACAAATTTTATTTTAAATAATCTCTTCCTATACAACAAAACCCACATATTATTGTCTAGACTGGTACATTTAACACACTACAAGGAGTAGCACGTTGTAACTACCTATTTTAGCAATAATGATACCTTTGTAATGTACAGCTTTTTTTGTGCAGGGTCAGATTGATTACAAGGAAAGTTACCACCATGAGTACTTATGGAAATCATGTCCAGCACAAAATTCAATTGTTGGTAGGTAAATAGGAAATTATGAAAATTAATATTTGCTGTTTCAATATGTGTCTTTATTCTCTAGCATAAATTAGTCTTCTCTGAAACGTTTTAGTTGTGTTTTAGACACAACCTAATATCAATATTTGTAGGACACTATGAAGACATTAAATGAATTCCTGCAGACTAATACTTTCAATAAAATAATTAATGGAAGATATATTAAATAAAATAATGTAAAACTGTAAAAGTATTTATTGGTTTCCTTGTAATAAGTAATGAAAATCATGTAAGGTCATCGCTTCTATGATGACACAATTGGCATTGTGGACAAGAACATATCAGTGGATAACATTTGTCTTTACTTCAGCTTTTAACTCAGAATCTATTAGCAACCCTGTAAACAAACATAAGCAATGAGATATCAACTTCTGAACTACAGAGAAGGATGAAAACCAGAATAAATAATGGGCTGAAAGGTCATTTTGAACAGTTCAAAGCCCAGCTGACATATGAATCCACGCCTCTCATGTCAATACAGGGACCAATAGTTCAAATCTTAGAATCACAGAATGGCTCGGGTTGGAAGGGACCTTAAAGATCATCATGTTCCAATTCCACTGCCATGGCCTTGGACACTCCCACTAGATGAGATTTCTCAGAGGCACACACCCACCAACCTGTCCCTGACACTTTATTTCAGTTTAAATGAGACACAAGTGTTTCACTAGGAATAAATTCTGAGGAAGACCCAAAACTCTTCGCTCTAAGCAATTATAAATCCGAAATTAAGAGACACAAATTGAGGAACAGCGTGGAAAAGGCAAAATTAAATTATAGCAAGGTAGGAATAACAGTCCTTTATTAAAAGGTATATATGTATTGGCAGAAACAATGAAAGAAACACAAGTAAAACATCCAAACAGTAATCCTATACCCTGAAACAATCCCCTTCAAGACAAATGAATAAAACCAACAGTGAAAACAGTTCAGTTTTCACCCTTTAGGGTAATTATAGCCGTGGTCAGCAGGAGGTGCTGCTGAACCGCTGGAGATGTGGAGCCTGCAGTTGTTTGAGTCAGTCGGCAGGGGACACTGCTGGATCGCTCATAGTCACTATATGAAGTCTCCCAAGTGCTGGGAATGAAGTTGGGCAATGGACGTCCTCTCCCCTCACCAAAAAGGGGAAGGGGAAGGGAAGAAAACCGGCTTCCAAACACTGGAGAACTCACTCTTTCTTGCTAGCTGAGATGCACGGTGATATGGTTTTTTTGTCCTTTTCTGATGAAAATCCAAGCAAAAAACTCCCAAATGCCACACAGCCACGAACAGTGGCAGTCCCTGCAGCTCCAGCAGCTCCAGACTCTCCAACAGCTCCAGTTATCTCCAATCCCCCTTCTGGCTTCCAACCCCTCCTTTATTTCCCTGGAGACAAAGTGAGGCAATTAACATGGTAATGCAGTCTTACTAGTTCTTTTCTCCTGTGACACTCAGTTGCCTGGATACCTCGGCCTGTTTCCCCTCCCCCCCAACACAGTTGCAGGGGAAAAAGGAAATTCCAGCATAGTTCCAAGAACAAACAAAACCATGACACACTTCCAGCAATGGGACATCCTCAACTTCTCTCGTCACTTGTTCCAGGGTCTCAACACCCTCACAAGTAAAGAATTTCTTCCTAAATTCTCATCTAAAATTATTCCCTTTCAGTTTGAAGCTATTGCCCCTTGTCCTACCACTACAGATCCAAAGGAACCATCCCCCTTCAGCTTGGAAGATGATGAAGCCTTCGCACAACCTTCTCCAAGATGAACAACCCAAATGTCTCAGCCTGTCTTCATAGGGGAGGTGCTTTAGTCCCCTTCTAAACCTTGTGGCCTCCTCTGGACTGGTTCCAACAGGTCAGCATCTTTCTTGTGCTAGGGACCTCTGACCTGAGTACAGCACTGCAGGTGGGGTCTCACAAGAGCAGAGTGGAAGGGGAGGCTGAGGCTGCACTCAATGCCACTGTCCCTGTCACTGACAAAGATGCTGACCAGTACCAACCTGAACAGTGACCCTTGAAGGACATCACCCATCCCTGGTCTGCACGTAGACAATGGTCTGTTGGCCACAACTCTTTCTGTGCAGCCATCCAAACAGTTCTTTGTCCACTGTACGGTCCATCCATCAAATCATACCTCTCCAATTAAGACCATAGGGTGCCACATGGGATACACTTTGCACGAGCCCATGTATATGGTTCAGTTCCTCTGCCCCTGTCCACCTGTGCTGCAGACCTATCACAGAAGGTTACCAAATTTATTAGGTGTGGTTTGCACTTAGTAAATCCATGTTGGTTGTCACCAGTCACTTCTTTGTTTATCATGTGCCTTAGAATAGTTTCCATGAGAATGTACTGCATTATCTTGCCTGACTGACTACTGATCTGTAGTTACCTCTGTCTTCCACTTCCCCCATTTTAAAAATGGGTGTTATATTTTCCTTTTTCCAGTCATTGGGAACTTTACCTGACTGCCATGATTTTTCGAAAGTGAGAGATAATGACCTAGTAACTTTGTCTGACTTTGTCTGCTGGTTCTCTCAAGACAGGCAGATGAATCTTATCAGGTCCCATGGACTTGTGCACATTCCAGTCCCTTGGATGTTACTACTTATATACCCACTATCCTTCAGGATTACCCATAATTTAACTGTATTGCTGTCAGCAGCAAGTTTAGCAGTTATGCTATCTATACTATTACACCACACCAAATCCAATGATGATTACTTCATGCAATGACTATGATATAGTTGCAACATATTCCCACAAATTCTCAGAATCATAGATATCAAATTGAAACACTTAATTTAGATTATGTATTATGCAAATTTCACCCAGTAATGATATTTCATTTATTTCAAATGAGAGACCACACCTAATCAAACAAACTATTGATTTTTTTTAAAAATGGAGAACAATACAGGAAGACAAAGAGGGAAGAAAGGAAAAGCAAGTAAAAGAGAAAGGGGATGAGGAGAGTGAAAGGGGAGGGTGGGTGAGGAGGAACACAGCCAGAGAGACAGCCAGAGAGGCTGACACACAGAGAGAGGAAGAGATAGACAGAAAATTGAGACAGAAAAAGATGACAGAGAAAAAAAGGGCTGAAGCAACGAAAAGGTACTGATTTAAATCCCACAGAATATTCCTAGCTATCACATCTGATGTAAGGTTCCCATAATTTAAAATTGTATTTATGTTCTCTGTTCACAGTGTAAATTAATTGAAGCAGCTTCACAAAATAGTTATTGCAATAAAAAGTCGTTCACCAATCAGTAGTCCTGAGAAGGAGGGAATCGATATCCTCTGAATTTTATTTCCTTTAGGGACATTTCATTTCAGCACCATTCCACATAGCTTCTTCTAGCAGCTGTCATCTGTGTTTTATTGCCACAGGGATCTTCACAGTTAGGTGGGAGATAAGCGCAATAAAAAGAGGGAATGTAATTCGTACAGTTTTACAAGTGACTGTGTAAGGGGTCATTAAAAAGTACTCAAATGCTAGAACACCTTTTGGAATTTCTTACATATTTTTTTCCAATTTGTGAAGTACTTTCTTTGCTTTGAAATGCTGTTCAAATGGAAAATTTTGTTGGTGGAGTAGTTCCTATATAGGTTGAACCATAGTTCAGTGGCAACACTTCCTTAGAACACCCAGTTGAAGTAAAAGTTGGTCTAATTACACATGATACAAAATCTAGTTTATTCATGTTCATTCTGTCTAGACTATATCAAGACTGTAGGTCACTTTTGTTTGTTTGTTTTAGTTTTATTTTTGGCATACTATTTTCTTTATTTCCTAAGGCAGCAGTGCAGGTGAATCAGCAGAAAGGCTGGCTCTCTGATATCACACTGCTATAACTAAGACTACAGTCAATCACCACAGCTGGGAAAAACCCCACAAAAAAGCTGGTATAATATTCCATTTTCTTTAAAAACGTGTGCTTTTTTTTCGTGGGCCTATTTCTGTGTCATACTCACAGCGTAGACGTCACCAGTTTTGGAACACTACCCAGATTTCAGAAGTCTGGTTCAATGCAAAATAGATAAAAACACAATCAGATCACTTAAATCATTAGACAGAAAGGTGTTTCTCACTCTGATGATGGTAGATTGTCATATTGCTATAATCTAATCAGGAGAAGAGAGATGATTAGTACTACATCTTTATATATATATGATTTCAAACATACATAAATGTTGTTAGAAGGGTTGTCATGGGACTAAATTTATCCATATGCTTCACTCTTCACAGGGTAACAGCCAGAATTATGACACAACTATAGTAATAAAGAGACAGAAATTTTAGAGAAAAATGTAGTAAGCTATTATTTCACATATGAACAGCTCACGTGACAAAACAGGAGTGAATATTCCAGCAAAAATATGATGCAGTATTTATTCTTTAATTGGGAGTTTGAATAATGTAAAAGCCTGATGGAGCGAAAACTAATGAGCTTCTTTGAAAGCAAAAGGGGAAAAAAACATCCCTTGACCTCTGGGACATTGCACTGTTATGACTTCAGCTTTTTAGCTACTTCAGCAATTAGTCATCATAGCACCAATGAACCAAATAGGAATTATTAACATTCTTAAGAAGAATTACATTTCAAACAGCATTTGAGTGAGCACCTTTTTCTGTATGTAGGTGTAGGAGTCTCACACCACAATTACTTCAGACAGATACTGTGGACTTGTAAGAAAAATGGCTCTGGTGTGTGACACCAAGTACTCAGGCATATCAAATGCAATGCAGTAAAACATTTCAAATGCTAATCTCAGACCTTCGCTATTAAAAACTGCTTCCCACTTCATAACTAAATTGATGTTTTCACTTATGCTTAATCTCCCATGCCAAAGACAGTTGGTCTAAGCTGTGTGACAACTCAGCTGCAACCAGCCACATACACCAAAAAAGTACAGCCATAGTAGCAATTTCATAAGCACATGATTAATGTAGAAACAACAATAACACCTGATTTTCTGAAGGAATCAAGAATATTTCATTCCCCAAATTTGTAGTAACTTTAGGATGAACAAAAATTCTGAACATAAGGAACAGTCCTTAGTACTTATTTGGATTCTCTATGTAGTGCTTTCCTTGCTGATTCTGCCATAAATCTGATCTGGTTTCTTTCCTCTGATGTCATGTTAGAGGGGGGATTTCTATAGTCTCCGTGAGAGTTGTCCCTGGCCAAGGGCAAGTATTAAGACTGAATATATTATGATGTAAACCAACATCAGTATTTTACTGCTTTGCCCTTCTTTCTTTTACTAATTTCTATCTTAAGATCCATTTTTCCAAGGTGTCTCCTAGCCTGATTACCTTTCCCATGTCTCTAGTAAAGCCTAACAAGAATTACTCTCTCGTCTCTCTATGCAATAACTTACATTCTTTATCATGATGAAGGTTTATTCCAATTTCCACTCCTTCTTCCATCGTGAGCTGGAGTCTATGGTACAATACCCAGTCATCTGGAGAGAAATGTGTATTGTGGTATTCAACTCACCCCACAGCATGGTCAGTTTAAGATGGGCAGTCTTCAACACCATTATACTCTCAGTGTGTGAACTTACAAAATGAAACTGCCTGAAATATAGCAAATAGTTTTTAGATCTCTCTCCACCTGTACTTTCTTTCACAGTCCTAATTTTGAGAATATTACTGGAAGCTTAACTTCACAGATCTTTCTGGTTCCATGGTTTATCTGTGGGAGAAACAGATAAAAGTGTGTGAAAACCTAGGAAGTTTTCTACCAGTATACCGGTTATTTCAACTAAGCATTTGTTGTATTTCATAAACTCTTGGCTTTTTATTGGTTAGTCAACTTTATTATTGTTTCTACATATGTTCAACGTTGTTAGTTGATAAAAAAGTAAAATGGCTTTATTTCTTGCCTTAGTCCTTGCATCAATGTAATTTAAAAAGGTGACTGCAATTGTAGCATTCCTTTTGATATTCATCTTTCAGTAGAGACCGTCGTGCTAAGTTTTTATCAGTGTTGTTTGGCATGTTGAGATTATAACTGAAAAAGATCAGTTGTTCTTAGGTCACATTGACCTGGTGTTAGTTAATCTTAACTGCAGTTCTTGTATGCAAAAGGTTAAATAAGTGGTAGAAATGAACAAGTGTAAGATGGAAGGAGACATAAATGGCAGTCAGCTGTGTGCACAAACACACAACCTCACAAAGAAGTGCACACAGAGATACAAAAAAAAAGAAAAAAATGAAATAACCCTTTGTGTTCAAGAAAAAGACTAATGCAAAGTGTCATTTTGTTGGCAGATGGTCTTTAGTAGACTCATAGTTTAAACAGCTTTCCCTCATCATGTATTTTTAAAAAATTCTGAGAATGCAATGTAAGAAAATCCTGGTATGGGTGTTGAGCCTTTGACAGAATATGAAATAAGGGGGATGTGCTAACTTTATTTTATGTTTACCACAGAGAATAGCAACATTTCCACCGACTAGAAGTCTCCAGGTCTTGCCCCATCCCATAAAATGAATAAGAGCCATGTCTGGAATGACAGTAGGTTATAGCTCTCTAATCTTTCATGTGGCTTTCAAAGAAGTTCCTATGTAAATGAAAAATTAAAAAAAAAAAAAAAAGAAAATAAATCTTCCAAGGAAAATACTGTTTCTCATTCTTATAGGATTGACTGTCTTATAGGATTGGTTTTAAAGTATACCTGCTTATACAAAATGTGGGATGGAAAGAGAAAAATTTGAATTTAATTCCTCCAAAGTACATCAAGCCAAGCACACCCTATGAAATAGAAGAAGAGGACAGAAGCTATTGGAAAGAAGCAGGGAAATTTACTGGACCATATATAGTAGTACATATGTAGTAGTAGAAGGTCTCAGTGAAAAAGTTTTGTATAAATATTTTTATTTTAAAGGGTTCCAGTTCTGGACTATGTCCTTATCACTATTACTTAAGCTTCATAAAGTGCTAAATAGCCATTTGTTCTAGCTGAGAAAATAGTTTAATGTTTTGCCATTTGATATGTGTGGTCCTGAGCTAGCAGCTATGTGGCAAATTGCCAGTAAGGTTTACACAGAATTTTAGGAGAAAATCACATTTGAAAACGAAGGCATCAGATGTTCATCCTGATGTTCCCAGTACTTATTCTTGCTAGGTTAAGAGTTTGATCACTAGTAAACCAGTGTCAAAAGAAATCTTCATATCAAAAGATAGGAGGAAGAATCAAAAGGGCAATGAAATGCCCTGAAATTATTGCAGAGTCTAGAATTCAATTTCTAATTATAAATCAACCTTGTGATTCTTATTTTTACAACAGATTTTACCCTTTACTTTGAAATATATATGCATATGATTTTGGTAGGGCTGTATTTTCTCATCCGTAATTTAAAAGAATCAGAGAGTCTGTGAAGTTATATTATTTTAAGGGAATCAAAGTAAATGGTTCACCTGTTTCTTTCAGAATTAATATCGAATAAATTCTTTTTTTCCAAATGTTTAAATTATACAATACAAGAAGGTTAATGTTGCTTCAGTTTTTGAAAACTCGTTAGGCTATGGTGATTAGCCAGAGCTGAAACTTCTATAAAGGGTTTTGAGAATTCATCCTAAACAGAGCTAGAGGAGCCCAAAGTTGGAGGATTTTATACTTAAGATTATTTAATTGACACATTCATTTCACATCAATTCATTTAACTGAACCCTGTCTCTTTAGAACCCATATGGGGCCAATTCTCTCCAGGTTACATTGGTTTAAATCTGAGTAATGTCATCCAAGTTAATGGATTTAATCATATTAGTGACTTTTTTTTTTTTTTATATATGAATAAGTCTTTCCAGAAATGGCACCTTTAATTCTAAAATTCTTTCAGCATGTCCAGAGAAGGGTGGTGGAGCTGGGGAAGGTTCCAGAGCAGTGGTCTTGTGAAGGTTGGCTGTAGTGAGGTGGGAGTCAGTCTCTTCTCTCAAGTGACAATTGATGGAAGGAGAGGAACTGGAGAGAAGTTGCTCCAGAGGAGGTTTAGATGGGATATTAGGAAGAATTTCTTCTTGGAAAGGGTGAACAAGCACTGGCTAGAACAGGCTGCCCAGGGAAGTTATGGACCCTCAAACAGCAACAAAAGCACGGTACAAAACATGAGATTACACATGAATCGGCAAGGAAAGGGTTAACAAGATTTGCAGCCTTAAACCACTGCTAGGTGGTGAAACCTGTTGCAGAAAACACCAGGAGGAAATTATGCTCATGGAAAAGACTGTCAAGTAACCTCCTGTTCTCCATTCTCTCCACACCCACAAGCTGGAGTAAATAGACAGCAGAACTCACTAAAATAAAGGGACAACAGAGAAGAGAATGTGTAAAGCTTGTGTAAAGCCAGAGAAAGATAATTTAATCTTTCATACGACTAAATTATTACTAGATCTTAGATTTTGGTGTTTTTTCTGGTTTTGTTTTGTTTTTTGGGTTTTTTGTTTGTTTTGATTGGTTTTGGTTTGTTTTGTTTCTTTTGTTTTTCATTTTTTTGTTTTGTTTTATGTGTGCATGTTGATTTAGATTTTTGTTGGTTTTGCTAGTTTTGTTTGGGCTTTTTTTTTACTTAAAAGGTTTAGGAAGAGGCACCATGTTGGTATCATAGCTAGTGCTTTTTCAGGGGGCCTAATTTATAGGCCTACTTTCACCTTGTAATTGCCATTTAGCATCTAAACCAGATAAATTACACCTCTATATCCTTGCTTCCCCACCTGCAGCCTTCCAATAACATTTTATCTGGATGGCTGTTGAAGGCACGTGAAATAGTAGAACCTAGCTTCCAGTCTTGTAAATAGGTGCTAATACATTATAAATAAAACTGGAATTAATATCCAAAACCAAGATGTTGCCAAGATGTGTTGACAATCACATCTTTCAGTTAAACACTGATGATAAAACTTTCCATAACAATTCCACATCAGACGTGTTCAACTCTGTGGCCCTTTTTGTGTGTGTCTTAAAAACTGCAGCATCAGGCTGTTCCAAGAAATTTTTGGCTACTACACTTGTCCTTGTAAACTATCAGATGGAGTATGAGAAGAAAATAATACTCTTTCCTCATTTTCAAGGGGTAGAAATTCAGCTGCTGTATTGAAGTCAGTAAGGCATATACAGACACATATGTAGACACAAAGGAAGCTATAGAATATGAATGCTGTGTATTAAATTTTTTTTAGGGTAAGTTCAGAATAAGTGCACAACTCCTGAGTATTAAAACCCAGAACACTTTTCCAGCTCAGGTAGATCGAACACACCAAAATCTTTCACCAGACCAGGTTGTTTCCACTTGAGAGGTCAAATGCCCTCACTGCTGGAGCTGGTCATGATACTCTCAAAGAAGAGGGTTTAAGAATTAAGAGACTTCTAGAATAACAGATCAACTAGATGTCTAGTTTTGTTATTAGGGACTTAAGAAATCCTCTTTGAAAAAAAGAAAATTAAAAATGTAGTTTTAATTCTAGTTCAAGGGTGATTCTTTTTGAAAAATCACAATTTCTCATAGCACATAAAATTAAATGGCTACTGCCTCTGCAAGTTTCCATTAATTCATTACTATAGACCACACAGGAATGGAGACAATTCATCAATAATATATCAAAATTTCATCTAAGTAGCTTTACTGCACATGAAAATGTCATACTTCAATGTGCAGCATCTCAAAACCTTTCAAGACAAGGAAAGTTGTCACAAAAATAGATTATATGAATCACATTTAACTGGTGAAATTGTATCATTTATAGTGGCAAAAAACATTCTCTTTTTTAGTCCATAATGCAATGTAATATATAAACATGACAGCAGATCATAAACTGATATTCCTCATTTTATAACTTGGACAGCTACAATCTTGTAAGGAAAAAGATTTGCTTTTTTAAGGAAAATCCTAATGTTGAGGGGGAAAATACACAACTAGCCTTTTCCTTTTTACAAAAATTAAGGTTGTTTTATCAGTTGTATGACATACTCAAATCTTGAATAAAAGTCTTCACGATGTGATACTCCATACAGACTCCATGCCTTCCTTATCTTGGGTTTCAGTGTATTCTTTAGTAAAGTGTGTCACTTGTTTCTGAGAGCAGATTACTAAACAAAAATCACTTCATTCATATAAAAAGAAAGCAAGCTTTTTTTTTTTCTTTCTCTCTGAAGTTTTATTGTCTCCAGGCTTTGGTTAGAGGATTGTAGACTTGGCAGATAGAGTATCTATAAGTTAAAGCTCTGAGATCACTGGCCATGTAAAATCGCAGGAGACACAGGATTTACTTGTACCCAGATACTAGTTTATTGCATGTGAAATTATCTCACTACTGCTCTGTGCAGAAAGAGTTTATTTTGGTTTCTTGCCATGAATTTCCTACTGTCCAACGTGCAGTGAAGATTGGTCCCTCTGTGTTCTGATAACAAGTGAAGCTGAAGCAAAGGGTTGAAGTAAAAGGGTCAGATTCTACCACAACTGAAAAAGGCTGGCTAGAGCAGGTCCTGATAGTTAGGCACAGTGGAGGAACAGGTAAACAAATAAATGAGATACGAGGTGTGAGGATACAGAGAGAAAAATCAGTGTCACTGTCAGTTGATATCATATAATTGCTTCCTGCTTCCCGTTTTACCTCACGCATCAGAGATCTGGCCTGTCAGTCTAAAAATCTTAACACTGACGGTATCATATTGGGTCAAAATAATACATTCGAAGGTGAGGTTTATCAGAATAAAGTGTTGCTTCATGTACCTACACATCAGTTTTCAAAGGGATGATCAGACTGCTCTGATCTACTGCACAGATGATCTACTGCAAGGTAGAGTAACGTCCTGCATATTGGTAAATGAAATTTATACAAATGAGGAATCATTTAAGATCCTCCATCTGATCCAAGAAATACCACCATAATCTCCAAAGAATACCTGTGCCACAGAGTTCACGTTTGGTCTGTTTTTCTTTATCATTTACATTTATCGTTTTCTTAGTGGTTAATGTAGAGGCACCATAGTGTCTCTGTATGTCCACACCACAAAAAGGTACCACTGCCACAGTGGGGAAAGTGCTAGAAATCAACAGCTAGAGCTGAACCAGATTTACACCTGAGCTTTCAACAAACCAGGTAACCTACAACACTCAGGTTATTTAGTAATCTACACGTTGCTGAATGTTCCGTGAGAATTTTCAGAATTATTAGGAAATTACTGTAGATCTTGCAGCCTCTCAATGTTTAAAATGTACTAGTTCACTCCAGAAAACTGTATTTTCAGAGCATCGATCTCCAAACCAGACACATACACATGCTATGAACTTCAACAAATGCATTAAGGAGCTAATCAGGATTTATCTCAAGGTACATAATAAGGTCCATCCTTGTCCAAACTGTGTTTCTAATTCTCTCATTCATACACCTTGACACTCATAAGGAGTTCTCCAAAGCCAAAAAGGCATTCTGAACAGTCTACTTTGATCACATATTTTCTGTTTTGTTTCTATCTTACTACATCTTTCTAGTTTAATGCAAAATGTTTCTGCAAGGCAAATTTAATCCAGGAAATTATATTACTTACAAGGAGAAACAAATCTGAAAACTCTATTTGTGTTCCTTTTCATTTTAATAATTATTATTGAGAAATAGTGTTGATGCCAACCCCTTCAGAAGCCATCAATTCAGACAAAAAACAGAATAGTATTCCAAGTGTGAGTATGACCGAGGAAGGGTGGCTGGCTGGAATTCTAATTCAGGATTTTTACAGCTTTATTTGAAAGGGCTTAATCTAATCAACAGCAGTAATCTGAGAGGCCTCCTGTATCTCTCTGATATCAACTGCTGACACACTCATCAGGTGCAAAATATCAGGCGGATTACGTGAACGCTGCTTAACACTGGCAAATAAATACCTTCAGTATATGTATGTATATATATATATAAAAATATTGATATCCTACTCTGTACTCTATCACTTGGACTAGGGCAGCAGGATGACTACAGGACACACGACCCTGGTTCTACTGGGGCTGTGCAAGCTTGCAAATTGCAAGGCAACCATCACTCTTCTCAAGACAGATATGGCTCCAGACTCATGAAACAACAACCTTATCTTTCATCATAATTATATTAATAGCAGTGAAGTTTAGAAAAGTGTATTAATTTCTGGTGATATTTATTACAATAAATAATAATGTCTTTCAAATGCCCTTAAAAACAATGAAGCCATTTGCCATGGTTTAACACCAGCCAGCAGGCAAATATCACAGAGCTGCTCACTCACTTCCCTACCAGTGGGATCAGGGAGAGAATCAGACAACTAAAAGACAGAAAACTGCTATGTTGAGACAAGATAGCTTAATAGGGAAAGCAAAAGACACATGCACAAGAAAATCAAAACAAGGAATTTAATTCACTGCTTCCCATGGGCAGAAAGGAATCCAACCATCTCCAGGAGTTCAGGGCTCGGTCATCTGTGGTTAATTGGGAAGACAAACACCACCACTCCAAATGTACCCCCTTTTCCTCCTTCATTCCCCAGCTTTATAAACTGAGCACAGTGCCATATGGTGTGGGGTATTCCTTTGGTCTTTTTGGGCCAGCTGTCCCAGGTATGTCCCCTCCCAGCTTCCCACACAGCTGCGGTCTCCCGGCCAGCAGGGCAGTACAAAGTGCAGAAAAGGCCCTGGCTCTGTGTAAAGCCTGCTCAGCTATAACAAAAACATCCCTGTGTGATCAACACCAAGTTCAGCACAAATCCAAAGCACAACCCCACACTAGCTGCTGCGAAGAAAATCAACTCTATACAAACCGAAGACAGCACACGATTAAAGATGGTCACATCAAACCCATCCCTCCCCTGCAAGTACATGAGTTCCAAGCTGACTGGCTTCCCAGGTGGCTCAGGATGAAAGCAACTTCCTATGGAACAATTTGTCTGTGGTCAATTTAACATTGACTTCCAGACGTAGATTAAAAACTTAGGCATAGAACACAAGTCTTACGAGGGATGAAGGAGTTGAGGTTGTTTATGTTGGAAAAAAGGAGGTTTAGGTGAGACCTTACTGCTCTCTACAACTACTAAAGAAAGTCGTAGTGAGGTGGGTGACAGTCTCTTCTCCCAGGTAAAAAGTGACAGGATTAGAGGCAATGGCCTCAATTTGCACCAGGTAGGCTTAGATTAGACACTGGAGAAACTTCTTTCATGAAAAGGATAGTAAAGCACTGGAACAGCACTGTCCAGAGAAGTGGTGAATTCATCACTCCTGAAAGTGTTCAAAAAGCACTTGGATATGGCACTTGAGGACACGGGTCAGTGATGAACTGGTGCTAGTGCTGGGCTGACCATTGGATTTGATGATCCCAAAGGTGTTTCCCAACATTAAGGATTCCATGTTTTTATTATTTCCAGTACTTTTAATGAATCAAACCGTAAAAACAAATGCTACTTCTTCAGAACATTCAAGTACCATTCACAGTGAAGTAAAGTGACCTTCTCACAGTGACATTTAAGATGTTACAATCCAAGGATCTGTGCCAGGATGTGAGTATGACTTTGTGTGTGTGTAGATAGGCAATGAATCAATTTTACATTTGCTTGGTTCAGTGATTAACAACATCACAGAGCATAAATTTAAACGAAGTCTTGTAAAAGACTGTTGAGTTGTATAATAAGAGATAAACTGAGATGCCACACTTCTAAAACTTTAAACATTTTTATTTATTTATTTTAAACAAATAACTTTTTGGGGGGGGGTTGTAATTTACCTGTGGGGGGCCTTACCTA
>JAWWMA010000222.1:0-21889 GCA_035041425.1 Mionectes olivaceus | reverse complement strand
TGCCAGAGCTCCAGGAGGGTTTGGACAATGCTCTGAGGGACAGGGGGGGATTGTTGGGGTGTCTGTGCAGGGCCAGGATGCTCCTTGGTGCTCCCTCCCAGCTCAGGATATTCCAGGATTCCACGATAGTCAGCACACAGATGGAGGGCTGAGGAAAGACTCACCTGGCACATCCCAGCAGCTCCCAGGCCCATCAGCCCCAGTTGTGCTGGTTTGTGCTGGGACAGCCCCTGCTCTCCACTTACTGCCCTCTTGAATGCCGACTCTTGAATCCAACCCAACACTTAAACCCAAGGATCTAAAAGGTCTTTCCCAACCTAAACAACTCCCTGAACTCCACTGAGCCCTGAACTTCCCTGCCCCTTCCCATGGGATTTGCTGGGCCAAGGAATGGGAAGAAGGAGCCGGTGTTGCTCTGCTTGCTGACCTGCCGCAGTTCCAGCTGCTCTGGGAGCCTTCATTCCATGTCCCCCCCTCCAGGCTCTGCTGAGAGGGCAGTGATGCTGCCCAGGGCACAGCCCAGCTGAGGGGGAAGGAGCTGGAGCCTCCCAGTGCCCATCCCAGGGAGCTGATTCCCTGGGGACAAACCCTGGGCAGAGCTGCCCTTGCCCACTGAGCTGGGGTTGCAGTGACGGGGCAGAAACAGCAAACCCGGCTCCAAACGATCCTTTTCCTTCAGTGATTTTACTACAGTTTAACGGAAAAAAAACCACTTGAAGAGATGGGTCAGTTTGTCCAGTCATGGATAAAAGAACCCCTCAACTCATCTCACAAAACACCAGCAAGTCCAGAACAGGAAGAGCTTTGGAAACCAGGCACTGTCCTCTTGTTCTAATCCCTCAAATCCACTTTCAAAGCTGAATCTCAGAGCAAGGGCTTGAAGGGTTTCACAACTTCCTAGAAACCAGTAGTGCAGTAAGAAAAGACCCCAAAATCACCTGCTTATATCAATAGGTTGTATTTTTAGCCCAAGAATTAAGTGTTCTGCTCAGCAGCAGCCACTCCTGCAGGGAGGGATGTTATGTGTCCTCAGGACTGAAGCTGGAGAACAAGACACAAAGAAAACCTTTTCTCAGGGTGTTTCTACACCCAAAAAATTGGGGTTGAATGACTGACCAAAGGTGTCTTGCACAAAACTTAGATTTTTTTAGAGAACATTTGAGGGAAATGTCTGCTTGCCCACCAAAATACTCAGTTTTAGCTTCATGGAAGCATAGCCACAACATTTCTTTTACATATGAACTTCCCAATTCTCCTTTTTTTTTTTTTTTTTCTTTTTTTTAAAAAGATTTAATTTCCAGTATTGGAGTTCAGCCAGAAAAATATTGGTCTTCAATTACTGAGATTCAATTTATTCTCTTTCTGAGCACTTGGCTTAATCCAGTGCAGAAAGGTCTATTAATGAACTCTCTTCCAGATGAAAACAGGAGGCAATACTTTGCATTTCATTAGCTCTTAAAGGAAAGCTGAGCAAGTTTAGCAGGGGCCAGCAATATTCTAATTAGCCTTGCAGAGATTGTCTTCTGCTACAACAGTCCCTTTTAATTGCATTTGTTAAAATACTGTCGAGCAGATTGACTCCCTACTTAAAGATCTCTCCACAGAGTGGTTTCTCCAGTGTGGGAACACAAAGAAATTCCAATGGGAGTTGGATTGGAGATGTTCACTGTGTGGCCTTGCTGTTCATCAGGGGAAATTGCTCCTGGTTGTTCTGCCCAAAGCAGGCCTGGATAAAATCCAGCTGGAGAGATTTAGGGTGGGAAGCAGCATCCCTCATTCCACAGCCTTCAACTTTAGGGTGTTAATTTGGGGTTGAAGGGAGTTCTCTCACCTTCAGGGTGCTAATTTGGGGTTGAAGGTGGCTCCCTCACCATCAGGGGTTTATTTGGAGTTAAAGCCAGACTGGTTTCCCCAGTTTCCCCTCTCAGCCCACCACTGATCCATTTCCAAACAGGGCACTGATCCATTTCCAAACTTGGTCACATTCCAGGGGGGAATGTCCTCCAACAGTTGGTCCCTAAAGCTTCTTCCTCCACCAGCGCAGAGTCTGGATTAAAATCCCCTCATCCTGGCCCTTTGGACACTGCCAGGGATGATATTCCATCCCTCCCATGGATCATGCAGGGAGATGCTGGCAAGGATGTCACCCAAAGGCTGGAATGAACTGTGGCAACACTGAGCCCACATTATGGGAGGGCTAATCAAATACAGGAGTTCACTAGAAATTCAGGCTGGAAGATAGCCCTGCTCCTAAATCTTCCAAGGAAAATCAGATTATTTGTGGGATTTCAGGGCAGAAGCTTGGCCAGTTCTAATCTCTGCTTTAACTGGGACCTGTTTGCAAGCCCTGAATCCCAAAGGCAGGACTCTAAGCAGAAATTCAAAGCCAGGTTTGTATAGAATGGTTTAAATAACTAAAGGGGTATTTTTTGCCTCCCTGTCCTTGGAAGATTTTTTTTCCAGCTCTGCCACCCCGCACATGACTTACAACCCACATGCTTGTGCCAATAATGTAACCCAAAACTTGTCCCAAAAAGTAAGCCAGAATCAGGAGGATTTCTCAGCCATCAACCAAACTCCCACTTTTCCTGGGACTCCAAACATTCTCTTTTTGTTCAGCATCCCAAGAGCCACACATCTGAATATGGGGGTAAGTCACTTCTCCAGCAGTGCCTCAAAAGAGCCTTTATTTCTGTTTTATCACAATTTTCTCAACGGTGGCAAACTTTTAATGAGTAGAGATTTGTCTCCCTTTTAGTTCAGGTTCGAAGATAGCTTTGAATTTAAAAAATAAAAATGGGGGAAATAGGTTCCTTAACTTTTCCTTCCTGAGGTTCTGGGAGGTCTGTTCTTACAGGCCCTGACTCTATACATAACAAGCCTACAACTGGTATGTGCTAGAAGTGCAATATGCTGCTTCCCAAGCAAGATTCCAATTTAATCCCTGGTCCAATTTGTGGGTTCCAAGTCACAGCAGTGTCTCCCTCGGTGTTTAAAAATACCTCATCAGCTGATGTCCGTTTGCAGCCCAGAAATGCCATCAACACGTTGCTTATTTTGCAAGAAGAAACCACGTGCCTGGTGTCACTTCTGTGGCTTGGAGAGTGGGGGTTTTTTTGTGTGTGTATGGCTGATGCTGAATTTTCCTGAGCGTAGAAAAGCAGGAAAATCTCCTGCTTTGAATGGCTTTTTTTTTTTTTTTTTTTGGAGTTTGGAGGGACAAGGAAACAAAGAGAGAGAAAGGAAAATCTTCAGCTGAACAGCAAAATGCAGGAGACAAAAGGCGTTTGTACAGCAAGAATTAGGAGTGTTGTATCCAGTGCAAGGATTAAATAAAACCTGATTCCCAGGCTGGAAGTGGCCCCTCTGAAGGACAAACTGATTTCTGAAGGGACTGACCCATCATCTCCTGGAGTCCACAGGGATGGGCTCCTCCCAAAGCTCCAGGCACAGGGAGGGGATCTCACCTGGCTTGGGACTCCTTTCTCCCTTTCATTTGCAATCTCACAGCTGGAATCAGCAGGTACAGCTAAATTTGGACTCCTCTTTCCAATCAAACCCTTTGTGTCTCCTCAGGATTTGCCTTGGAAGCTGAGCTGGGACGGGAGGTTTTGTTTTGGTATCACACAAAGAAAATTCATTAAACTGTCCTTGAGGAAGGAGATCATTAAAAATTAAGCCTCTTTGAAAAGTTGGATTTTTGTCTGGTTTTTTTTTTTTTGCTCCTTCCAGCTTGGACACGATTTTCCTCCTCTTTTTTTTTTCCCCGAAACTTTCCCCAGAGTCACATCTTGAAAACTCCACGAGTGTCCATAGAAAATGTTGATTGTTTAAAATGAGGGAAGGGGAAGGGGGGAAGGGGAAAGGGAAGGGCAAGGGACACAGGGCACCACAGAGTTGTAGCTGAGAAGGTCTGAGTGGGAGCAGGGATGATCTAGGTTGGCACAATTCCCGGCTTAGCCGTGTTATTTATTCCCAAAAAAATCCCTCTGGAAGAGTCTTGCCAGACTTGAGGAATGCAGGTGCTCCCAGAGCCTTCCAGGGCAGGAACTCTGCATTTCCTTATTGCTCCTCAACTCCCCCTTCTCCCAGTCCCAGGAGGATCCAGGGGGATTCCTGCAAGCTCTGCTGGTGAAGAAGAAACTCGGGAGCACTCCGGGTTATCTGTGGCCTGGTTATTGTGGGAAGAAATAAATCAGGGAGGCACATCCAATAGGCAGTTCTCCCTTATTCAGAGACCAGACCAATTTAATTAAGTCTGAATAGCCCTTCGAATGGGGAATGCTGAATCAATTGATGGGCCCAGTACTCTGGAGAGTGGTTTATTGGAAGCTCTTGTCTGATTCCGATGATGCTTGAGTGAAAATGAAGACGTAGATCCTCCCAAACCCCTCTTGCTCTCCAGGCTGGACGCTGTTGGGTTCAATTCCAAACTAGATTTTCCATTCAGGAGTTAACTGGTCCCTGAGACACAAATAGTTATTGAGTCTCAAGCTGAATCTTTTTTCCATTCACAGTGGTGAAAATCAGCAGTGACACCACTGAAGACCTGGAGTCTCCAGGGAAAAGGGATCAGGACCTTGGTGCCACAGACCTGGGATGAGAAAGACTATGGAGTGGCCAGGACAAGGGGGAATGGCTGATAGAGAGGGGTATACTGGGGAGGAATTCTTCTCTGGGAAGGAGGGGAGGCCCTGGCACAGGGTGCCCAGAGAAACTGTGGCTGCCCCTGGATCCCTGGAAGTGTCCAAGGCCAGGTTGGATGGGGCTTGGAGCAACCTGGGCTGGTGGAAGGTGTCCCTGCCCGTGGCAGGGGGTGGCACTGGGTGGTTTTTAATGTCCCTTCCAACCCAAACTATTCCATGATTCCGTGATTTATGATCCTCATGGGAGTGGCTCAGCCTGGTGCAAATCAACGCCTGCATTCCCAGCGTCACATTCCCATGGAGTGTGGGCTGAATGGCCTGTCCCACCCCCCAGGCTCTGCTGTAAATCCCTGAATATAACATAGGTGATGGTCTAATAACAACCCAGGCCCTGGCAGTGGTGCTGAAGGCAGCACAGATTCCCCCCACAATTATGCCCACCTTGGTCTCCCCAGGGTCACTTCAACCATCAGGTTACAAAGCTGTGAGCAGAGAACCCATATTTTGGGTGGTAGTGGTGCCATTGCCCGTCTCAGAGGGCACAGGACTGTCCCCCCCACCCCCACGGCTCTCAGAGATACTCCCTGGAGTAGCTGCAACACAAATGTCGCCCATCCTGCCTCTCTTTTCGTCAAGTTCTTTCTTCCCTCCTGGCATTTCCAAGCAGGCCTGACCACAGGCAAGCACGAGGAACCCCAAGGTCACAGATTTCAGGAGATTTCAGGAGTCCCTTGCAGGCGATTAGAGCAGGATGAGCGTGACACCCTTCAAAGGGACTCTGCCAAGTGAGGAAGTTCCCGGTTCTGGTGCATCCCCTCAGCCCAGCCTTAGCCTGGAGCCACTCCCTGTGTCCTCTGCTGACCTGCTCTCAGTTCCCACTGCAGGAATGTTTGAGCAGTGGGGTGAAACTGGACTTCCTCATGTGCTGGCACTGGGATTAAATCCAGTGCAGGCTCAAGAGGAGAACTAACCTGTCAATCCAAGGTCAGGTGCCCTCGGGCTGCTCTGCTGGCTCTGTCTGTCCTGACACTGCACTCAGAGCATCTGCTCCGTGCCAGCCACTGAACTCAGGGTGTCTTCGAGGCTGTAGCATTCAGATTTCCACGGATCCATCCACACAGCCCAGGAAATCCGGAGCCTCGAGGACGTTCCACAGCAGCTAAAAGCGTGGGGCCGTTCCAGGGTGAGCTGGGCACCCTTCAGCATCAGGGGAAAACACATTTTGGGTGCCTGAACCACAGAGCAGGAGAGCTGCACGTCTGGTTTGAGCTCAGTCAGGGTGTAAGTGCATGTAAATCCACATGAACTTTAAATCTCTCCCAAACTTTTTGCATTTCCCAACTGCCTTTATTTACCTTACAATAATTATGATTTTTTTTCCCCTTGTGTTGTCCCTTTTTCTTTCAGTTTTGGTCAGAGCAACAGTAAAAAGCATCACCAAGGGCAATTGATTGAGAGAGAGCTCCTGACATGAGAGCAATTTCCCCTTTAATCACAGCATTCCATAGATCCCATTGGAAGAAAGGCCCTTAATCAGTTTTTTTAAGTTGGGCTGGGGAGAATTCCAGCAAACACACAGAACGTGGATGCTGATTTTCTGAAGGGCTCTGGCTCCATCCAGGAGCAAATGTTGCAGATGGAGACTGCACAGAAGGAGCCAGGAACAGTCCACACAGGATCAGATTTTGATTTTAAAGCTCAAAAAGAACAGAAATGTTTCTAAGACTTTCTTTCCCCCCCCCGTTTTTAGTCTGGGGAAATTAAGTTGCACGTTAAGCCACTGATTTGTTCCCCACAGAAGAAAATGAGCTGTTGGAGGAGATATTTTTGTCCATTCGTTTTTGAAGTCAAATCCTCTCGTTGCCTCTTCTCAGGGGCAGAGTTGGTGACAATATTACTGTGCTTTAAAAAACAACATGCTGGTTTCCATCCTGCTGGTGATTGTTCCCATTTTGTAGACAGGATTCCTTCCCAGTTCCTCAGTTCCTCAGTGTTTAGGTGCCAGTTCTTTATCAATCCACATCGATGTTGTTCTTCAGAGCAGCAGGAATCACACATGAGTAAGTGTTCCCTCTAATTCCAAGCCAAGGAAATGGCAAAGGAGGACAGAAAGGATCATCTAAGCTGGCCATTAATTACTTTTCAGGGGAGATTATTAACTGCTTAGTGACCTACTGACTCGAGGGCAAACGTGGGTGGAAGAGCTTCTATTCTAATACCACCAGAGTGGGAAGTGGGGAAGTCATCTTGAATAAAGGGTGTGATCCACTGCCAAATCCACGTTCCCCAGGGTGTGGACATACACATGGAGCCCGGTGGGATCCACCTCATTTTGGGATCCCTCCCCCCTTGCACAGAAGCCACAGTAACACTTGCTAAAAACTCATTTCCTGGTCGGGGATAATGGATTTTTCCCTGGCTCCTTTACACTGGATGTCGTTCAGCCTGAAGGGATGCAGGGAATGCATCAAATGTTTTAGGATTGTTGGGGGAGCTTGTTTAAGAGTCTGGGGCTTCCTTCCTGCAAGCTGAGCAGGAGTTCTTTGAGCTGAGTGTGGGTCTGGAGAGGAGAGAAAAACCTGGAAGTGATAAATGCTGGGAAGTAAAAGTGATCTAAAGTTGTTGTCACATCATAATGCAATTTTCAGGTCTGGTGTCTTGTATTCTGCAGGATTTGGGCACGGATTGCAGGGCCCACTGGAAAGGAAGGGCTCCCCCTGATTCCAGGCACATAAAGCACTGGCTCTGCATGGGAAGTGTTTCCAGTATCCAATAATAAATAATAATAATGGGATCTTAAACCTGTCTCTAATCAGGGCTGAGTAATGCCTACCTTGTGCTCGGGGCAGTGCTAGTGCAGAGTCCCCTGCTGGGGTGAGGAAGGTAGGACTTTTGGGTGCTTTATTTGAGCAAAAGCAGAGAAGGATTTCTCTGCCAGCCTCTGCCAGAGCCTGGCGAGGCCGTTGTGAGGTGCCAGCTCGTGCCACTGCACCCCAACATCCCGAGCACAGGGGGAGGTGGAGAATTCCAGCCTCAGGCACAGCTTTGTATTATTCCTCTAGCAACACACCAAGCCCCCGGGATCAAAAAGCAGTGTGGGCTCGGGAAGAGGAGCCAAACTCCAGGCTTTGACTTCAGATTCAAGCCTTACTCCGTGTATTCTCTGGAGCCACTCCTTTCCCAGGGAAGGCTTTAACCAACCTGGGGCATGGAGAGCTGGCTCTTCCCAATCCCTCAGCCTAAGGCTCACCCTGCAGTGACAAACAAACCCAAAAACCCCCCAACCCCAGCAATGTGTTGGGTTGAAAAGGAGTGATTTTGATGAGTTAATTTTCCAGCAGAAGGGAATTCCCCCTGGTTGGAGGAATCCCGACACACTTTCTTTTCTTTAATTCCCTCACCCCCCATTCCCCACAAAGCCACAGATGAGCTCTCTCCCTGTCTCCTGCTAAAACACTGTTTGCCTTGAAGTGAGAGGCAAAGGGAGCTCTGGGCGGGTCTGGGGGGGGGTGAGGTGGGGGAGGATTTGCCAAGGAGGGAATCCAGCTGTGGGAATCCCGCGGTGTGTGCTCCAGGGCTCTGATACAGATGTTTGCCTCTGCACCAGTTCCCAGAGGGACCGAGGCCCTCATTTAAAACACTTAACCCCCCCCCCCTTTTCTTGCGATAATTCAACTGGGAAGTGACAAAACCGGCAAGGGGAAAGTCAAATATTCCAAATGCGGAGCAGAACGCCTGGCTGGGTCCTCTCCCCCATCCCCCCTGAGGCAGCCCAGAGCACTTAGGGCTCTGTGATCTGTCAGCCCTGGGGAAGGCACATAATTCACAGCAATAAATCTCGGAGAGATTTGCTCTGGACTGCAATTTCTTCCAGTTCATTCCCTCCCTGCGTTTGAATCGTGTTTGGAGCCGCAGGGCTCACAACCTGAGAGCGCTGCTGATCGCTCCGATAAGCCCGAGGTATCACCTCTTATTCCTGGCTGGCGGTGCCACATTATCCACTCCCACGGCGGATATTTGCAATGCTTAGTTCACGCCTGCTGGTTCCCAGCGCAGCCGGCTCCTTCAGCCCCCAAAATTTCCACACACAAACACCCCCCGCAGCCAAAGAAAGAGCAGCTTCGCCTCGGGGGCAAACCTTGCCCAGGATGTGCTTCCCAATCGTTCCCGCCTGGAAAGGAGCTGAGGTGCCACCGGGAGGCACAGAGTGAAATGAAGGGAATAAAATGTCACCAGGGGAAACTGAGGCACGGGGTGATGTGCTGGAAATCCAGCAGATTTATGGAGCACTGGGTCAGTGGAAGCACTGCCATCACCCTGCTCCTCAGTGGGCACCGCTGGGAGCTGCCAGCTCCCTCTTCCCTGCCTTTCCAGTTGAGAAACTGAGACCCTGAAGGCGTTTCCTCTGCTTTAAACCACCAGAGCAATCACCAGAGAAGGCTTTGGGAAGGCTTTTTTCCCCCCTCTTGTAAAATCAGCTTTTCACGAAAGGCGGTCTCCTTGTCCCCCACCGGGACCTGCATCCTTAGGTGACATCCTGCCACCACCACCCCCTCAGGGGACTGAAAACTGCCGTTTGTCAGCACGGAGGTTCCACCCTGGATCCGGCAGCGACAAATCCCTGTCCCTTGGGCAATCCAGCTGCAGTCCCAGGGTCGTTTTTTATGGCTCTTTGCCACTTTCCTCCCTGCTGCTTGGCAAGGGGGGGCTGTGCTGCTTGGGCACAAATCAAAGCCTGAATTCTGCAGGGATGCAGAGGTGGGAAGAGTTCCCGGGCCTGCAGCAGCTTTGCCAGGGAAGCAGTAACAGCACTTGTTGCTCTTTGCCTCTCCTGAAGGCTGAGCCAGGCTCAGAGCAGCCACCATGTGCCTTTGGGAGATGGGCACCTCATCCTTCTGGTCCATTTAGGCTTAAAATGGGAATAGATTGGATTGGAAGTGGCAGCTAATGAGGCCAGCCCGGAGGCAGGAGCTGCAGTGGGGTCTGGGAGGCTGGTGCTCATTTCTCCTCTGCCCAAGCTCAACCTTCTACCTGGTTTCACTGATCCAACAGCTCGTGCCTCACTTTGGTGCCTGACTCTCAGAAGATCCAGCTGCAGAAGAGGTTGCTGTGACCAGCCAGGAGCCTCTCCCCGCTGGAACAGGAGGCTGAGGCTCGAGAGTGATAGATATAAATTGTTTTCTCTCTGCTGGAGTGAGGGGAGCTCTGAAGCAAAACACTGAATCCTCCCTGCCACTTCCCCTCGGTGGGGGAAATGAGTTCCCCTTGTCACAAGCTGCTGGCATTTTGAAGGGTGGCTGCTGAAAAGGTACTTCAGGCCGTGGATTTGCTCACAGTTTCTTTCCCAGGGCTTGCCGTTCTCCCTCTTCGTCTCTCCACAGAGCGTGAGAGATGTCCTGAGTGGAAATTACGTCGTTTCTCCTTGGTGACCGGTGTTCTCCTGGACAACAGGCTAGAGAACCGGAGGATCACAGGTCACAGAATGATTTGGGTTGGAAGGGACTTTAAAATCATCCAGTTCCAACCCCTGCCACGGGCAGGGACACCAGGTTGCTCCACTCCCCATCCATCCTCCATATAGCCAAGATTGATTTGGGTCATGATTTTCTC
Organism: Mionectes olivaceus; assembly: GCA_035041425.1. Taxonomy (NCBI): domain Eukaryota; kingdom Metazoa; phylum Chordata; class Aves; order Passeriformes; family Tyrannidae; genus Mionectes; species Mionectes olivaceus. The sequence continues at coordinate 11,633 of JAWWMA010000222.1, read as the reverse complement.
TATTTGAGCAACATCTGCATTGAAGGTACATATTTCTTTACAAGTTGTCAGCTTTTTATACTCCCTTTTTTTTTTTTTAGTTGAAAATGGTGCAAGTGTTGGGAAGGCAGCTACAAAACAGGGTCACTTCCCTGCTCAGCCCCTGGCTGCCCACGTGCAAATATTCCACATCCAAAGTGCTGCTCATGTCACTGAGGTCACCAGCTGGTGACTCGGGCTCATCAGTTTTGCAAAACGTTTTAGTGTGGTTTCAGTTCACCCCTCCCAGCCAAGTCATTCTGAGTCAGGTAAACACGAAGAGGGAAAGGTTGGGAGTGACATGGAGCCCATTCCCTGAAGTTTTACAGGATTAATTGACTTGTAGTTGAACCCTGAGCCTTGAAGATACCCTGTTTGCCCAGAGTCAGGGTCAGGCCATCAACCCCAAAGGTCTTTTCCCTGCTCACCCTGATCCATCTGGATGTCCAGAGGGGTCGAGTCCCTTCCCTGGAGTCTCAGCTACTGCCTGGAGCTGAAGAGAGGGTTTTCCTCCCAGACAGGCCTTGGCTCAGAGCCAGCCCAGCCACTCTGAACCCCTGCAATTAGTCAAAATCTGAAGGTGAATTATTTCCTGACAAAAGATGTGGGCAGAGGGGGGGGTTGTTTTAAGGCTTCATTAGTGCAGGCAGTGGCAGGGCTGGTGTGCTCAGCTGGGTGACCCGAGCCTGTGATGGAGAGCAGCTCCTGATCCGGATAATTAACGGGTCCTGAAGGATTTGACAGCCTGGGAGAACATTTCAGTGAGTGTTCCAGCAGCAGAGGTCACTGGCAGTTCGCTGTTGCTTCCAAACCTGGTGTGAACAGCGTGTGCTGATGAGCCTGGGGGGGGATGGAGGGCCCTGAAAACCGATGGTCCGGGGGTTAAACCCCCCCAGGGTTAATAACACGGGCTGTGCCCACAGTCCCTGGGGGTCCAGGCACAGCTCTGGCTCCCCCTCTGCTGCCTCCATTCAGCCCTTCCCTAAATGATGAGGCTCTTTCCACAGAGGGTGGTTGGCACTGACCAGGCTCCCCAGGGCAGTGGGCACGGCCCCAAGGCTGCCAGAGCTCCAGGAGGGTTTGGACAATGCTCTGAGGGACAGGGGGGGATTGTTGGGGTGTCTGTGCAGGGCCAGGAGTTGGACTGGTTGATCCTTGATCCTTCTACCTCAGGATATTCCATGACTCCATGATTCCCTGAGTACACTACCCATGTGCTGCCCCTTCCAGGCTGATTTCACCACCCCTACAAAACTCCAGGGCTGGTCCTCACCTGCTGGGACTCCACACTCTGCACACACAGGGAGAGATTTCCCAGCCCCACAGTGATTCAGTCATATTTGCAGGAGTCCTCTGTCCCAGCTCCCCCTCTCCTTTCCCTCTGTCATTATCAATCTTTCCATTTGATGGCAAGCTGGAGTTTCCCAGGAGGCAGATCCACCCTAGGGGTGCAGCACATGCACAGCCTGCAGTGGGAATGAGCTGGGGAAGAGCTGCTCCCTCCCTGGCACACAGGCTTCCATCCATCCTTTCCTTCCATCCCTTCCATCCAAGCAGGAAAGGGAAAGGGCTCCCTGACACACAGGCTGTGAAAAATCCTGCCCTTACATCGTGTTACTGGTGCAGCTTCCTTATCCAAGTGAAAAAAAAAAAAGCTGGCTAAAAATCCACCTCTAAGTATTTTTTTACCCATCAGAAATCTTTGGAAAAGATAGACTTTTCCCTCGGAAATTGTTTTTTTTTCTTCTAGGACTTCATTGCAGCCTCGGGGGCAGCTGAGGACAGAGGCTGACCATCCAGATTTCTCTGACTGAGATTTCCAGCCAAAGCTGATCCAGACCCTTTTCTGTGCTCAAAAAGCCCATGGATGTGGCCCTTGGGGATGTGGTTTCGTGGTGGCCTTGGTAGTGCTGGGCTGACATGGTCCTAGGGGGTTTTTCCAGCCTGAACAATTCTGGGATTCTGTGAACCTTCAGGCCCACAGGGGCTGCTGCCTTTTTCAGGAAAGGCTTTCCTGGGTGCTGTGGGAGGTCACCCATTGTTCCCATACAGATGGGAGCTTCCACACCCTTTGGAATAACCTCTGGAATAATCATCAGCAGATTGCTTATTTCCTGAACATGCCCCAACCCCCAATTTTTGCTCAGGAAGGTGAATGTGTTGGTCCCACTAATGATCCCAGCCCAGCAGGGAGGGATGGCTCTCCCCCCTCAACCCTGCCACGCAGAGGGTGACAGCAGTGCTGGCCTCTCTGCTTTCCAGGGGTGCAGTGAAACAAAAATAAACCAGGAATTGTTCATTTCTACCTTCTGTTTTCCCATGAGCTGTTCGCTTTCATCCCACCCATTGTGGCCCGAGCTGGGCTGAGCTCAGAGCAAACCACATCCCCTTCTCCTGGTGTGTTGAGGGAGGGAGGGTTGGCTCCATCCACCAGCTCACATTCCCCCTGCTCTGGTGCAGGGCAAACCAGAGCTGCTGAATGGGTGAGGATGAGCAGCAGGAGCCCCTCCAGAGCTGTGAGGAAGCATCTGGGAACAGGGACAAACTCCCACAGCCGGCAGAGACATGAGCTCATTGCCCATGGGGGAGGAGGGGAAGAGGAGTGGTGGGACATGAGACCTTCAGGTCCCTCAGCTATGGCTTTCCACAGCAAATGTAGTGAAAACAAGCACTGCCTTCCTGATGCGAGACTGTTTCTCCCTTGCTCTCATTAATGCCATTAGAGAATGTGCTGTCTCAAGGCTTTTCTTCCTCGCTCTGCGCTGCTTGGGGTCGTTATAACCCATCGAATTCCTCCTCACCGAACCTCTGAAGGGGGGTGATTTATGGGGTGGCAATACTTCAGCCTCCTTACCACCTTTTCCCAGCCCCACAAAGGCCCTGGGGCAGCAGGGGAAGGTTTCGTGTCACCTAAGGGCCAAACCATGTCCTGGGGGGCATCAGGCACTGGCCAGGTGAGGGAGGGGATGGTCCCACCCTCACTTGGAGTTCTGGGGGCAGTTTTGGGCACCACTTGGCTTGTTCAGCTGGAGGAGACTGAGGGGAGGTTTATAGGGGTCTGCAGCCCCTCCTGAGGGGCAGCTCCATCTCTGCTCTGGAAACCAGTGACAGGACTTATGGAAGGGCTGGAGCTGTGTCAGGGCAGGTCAGGTTGGATCCCAGGGAAAGGTTCTTCCCCCAGAGGGTGGTGGGCACTGACCAGGCTCCCCAGGGCAGTGGGCACGGCCCCAAGGCTGCCAGAGCTCCAGCAGGATTTGGACAACGCTCTGAGGGACAGGGGGGGATTGTTGGGGTGTCTGTGCAGGGCCAGGGGCTGGACTGGATGGTCCTTGTGGGTCTCTCCCAGCTCAGGATATTCCATGATTCCATAATTCTGTGTGTGCAATGCAAACACAGCTGGCAAGGTTGTCTTTGTGGGTGCTGAAGGTGACAGTCACCAGCCCCAGCGTGGAGAGCAAGGTCGTGTCATACAAGGGCTCCCAGACCTGGCTGCCATTCCCAAACCAGCTCCTGCCTCCCATTCCCAAACCAGCTCCTGCCTCCCACCAGAGTCCCTGCCTCAGTGGGAATCAGGCAGCAAACCCCTCGCGCATGGAAAGCCCATCCTGTGCAGTCCAACCCCGATCCCAGAGTGCCTCGGTGATAGAAGCTCTTCTCACTCCCCACGACTGCAAACCACAGCACAAAAGCCCCTAATGGGCCTCTTCCCCTCATGCTTAATGCACTGGGAGGTCGCCAGGGCTCCCTGGGTGCTGTGGGAGGTGACCCACTGTTCCCACACAAATGGGAGCTTCAACACCCTCGGGAATAATCCCTGTAATGACCCTCAGCCAGCCACTGATTTCCCGACTGTGCCCCAGCCCCGCATTTTTGCTCAGGAGGATGAATGTGCTGGTCCCACTAATGATCCCAGCACAGCAGGGAGGCTCCCAGGGACGGCTCTCCCTTCTCATCACTTGCACACAGAGGGTGACAGCAGTGCCTCCAAAGCAGTGATGAAAAACCCCCATCCAGGAGAACCTGGGGTTGGGATGGGATGGGATGGGATGGGATGGGATGGGATGGGATGGGATGGGATGGGATGGGATGGGATGGGATGGGATGGGGGGATAATTGAGCTGCAGAACAGTGAGGAATGGGGACACTTCAGCACGGGGTCAGCTGGGAAATGACACCCCTGGGGTGTTTCTGAGGAAGAGAGAACCGGCAGCTCATCAAACACAGGGTGGAGCAGCACTTCTCTGCTCCTCTCTGAGTACCAGCGGCTTTGGAATTCCAAAGGAGAAATCAGTACTGATCCCAGGCTCCCACAGAAAGAAGTCCTGGTAAAAGGATCCAAGCTCTGGGCTCTCCTCAGGAGGGTGAACAGCTCCTTCCTTTGCAGCTTTTCTGAGCAGAGTTTTGGAGGGTCCCATTTTCACGTCAGCAGGGAGTGAAAATGGAAGTGGGAAAGCTCCCACCACTTTGCAAAAAGCAGTTCCTGTTTCCCAGCCTTTCCCCACTGGGGTGGACCAGGGGCTGTCCCCATGTGGAGGAGGAGAGAAGGATTTCTGTCCAAGGCCAGGCTGGACGGGGCTTGGAGCACCCTGGGCTGGTGGAAGGTGTCCCTGCCCATGGCAGGGGGTGGGATGGATGAGCTTTAAGGTCCCTTCCCACCCAAACCATTCCATGACTCCATGAAGATGTTGGTATGGGATGAGGGGGGTAGTTCCTGAGGGGACAGTGGTTTAAGGTGATCATTTCACACCCTGAGCAGAGAATAAAATGAAGCAATTCTCTGTGTCACAGGAGCAGCTGCTCCTCATGGAAAGAGAAGCTCTGGAAAGACTCTGCCTACAGAAGTTACTCTGGAAAACAAACACAATTAAATGTAATTCTTGGTATTTACCACTGATGTTCTGCCTGTCTCTTGTTCAGGAAATGCTGGAAACATCAAACTGAGAAGCAGAAATAACAGCACAAGAAATGGAGGAGGAATTCTGGAGAAAATGAATGATTAGTAAATAAATGAAGAGCACCTCAGTGTACACATGTGCTGGTTGGCAAATGCGAGCATTGAGCAAACCTGTAAAAACGAAACTGCGGGTTGTTTTGTGGCACAATGATTTTAAAAAAAGAAGAGTCCAGCAGTTGGTGAATTTTATATTCAATGAATAAATGAGTCAGTTCTGTTTTCTCCAGAGGAATCAAAGCAAACAAGAGAAAGGCTCTGTCTCTGTGCACACAGCATTGTTTCCAAACCTCAGCTGCTCCAAAGCAGAAAATATTTGCAGTGGGGAGAACGACTGGAGGAATTAAATCAGAGTGGGAGAGTGGACTCTGCAGCTCTGCTCTTCTCCTGCTATTAGCAAAGCTGCGTCAGTGCTTTGTCTTGCTCGTGGGGAGTGACGCTCCGAGCAGGAGGAGATGAGAATGTCACAGCAGGACGGCACCTGGAGGAAAAATTATTGCTTCACTGTCCCCTCTAAAAGCACCCGCTGGGAGTGGGAGCTGCAAACCCAACCATCATCCCCAGGAATGGGGGGAGGAGGGGGACACATTATTGCCTCCCTGTACAGCTGGAGTTAAACACTACCGGGCGTCTGTTGGCACAGATGCTCTTTGGCTTGTCCCTGGCACTCCAGTGGTGCCGTGGCTGCTGCAGGGGTGGGTGTCTCAGGGCTCCTTCCAGCCTGGAGGGGCTTTGCTCAGGCACAGGGATTTTGGGTTTGCTGCAGCCTGTGGGCTGTTCGTGCCCAATGGTTTGGGTTGGAATGGACCCAAAAGCCCACCCAGTGCCACCCCCTGCCATGGGCAGGGACACCTTCCACCAGCCCAAGGTGCTCCAAGCCCCATTCAAGCTGGCCTTGGACACTTCCAGGGATCCAGGGACAGCCACAGCTTCTCTGGGCAACCTCAGGTCTTGCAGCACCTGCACCCACCTTCCTGCGGGTCAAAGGCTGGCAAACAAACCAAGTGGTTTGACCCTCAACAGCACAGAAATTCTCCTCTCTGTTTTTTTTTTTTTATGCCCCAAGTTCCCATCCTTGACTATTGTGCAGGGCAGGGATACAGAGCTGTGGATCTTGGGGTAGGCAGGAGGAGACAGGGGAGTGTTCAAGGCCCAGCACAGAAGATGCTCCAGGCCTGCAAAAAAAACCCCCAAGACTAATTAAAATGAATGAGAATTATTTTTATCTCCTTAAACAATTGTATGATCGCATTTTAATTAAAAGAATTTTGAAACGTTCCTCTCTCTCTTCTTTTTTCTTTTTTCTTGGTGATTTTGTTAATGTATAGACTCGTGCACTTATCAAAAACAGACACAGAGCCCGGAATGACTTTTCTTTTTCCTAAAAAGCTTTTTAGTGGCAGTAAATTAAGATATATGTCTGTATGTGAGGATAATGGGCATAAAGTTATAGAAGGCTGGGTCTGGGCGAGGTTTCATTTTTTTTCTTCCCAGCCTTTAAGTAGTTTTTGATGTTGTAAAGACGTTCTTGCATGTAAAGCTCTTTGCAGCTCATAGAAACCTTTACTGGAAAATAATTGAAAGCCTTGATGCACTGAGGGGAGAGCACTGTGTTCCTTGGATGCTCTTTGCATGTATTCCAGCCCTTTTCGGGGAGTTTCTGTGCCCCAAAACTCTCTGCATGGAGGGGAAATCGCAGCAGTTATTCCTTCTCTCTTGTTGGGGCAGGTGGAGGTCTCTGCAGGAGATGAGGAGTTTGGGCTGGAAGGAGCAGTCCAGGAATGGAGAGAAGAGGGGGAAACTGTGTGGAAGTGGAGCCACATTTCCAGCTGAAAAGGTCCCGTCTGTTAAGGCTGAGGAGAACCATGGAATTAAGGCTGGAAAAGACCTCAAGCCCAACCTCTGACCACATTCCACCGTGCCCAATAAACATTGCCAAGTGCCACATCCCCTCCTGTTTTTGAACACCTGCAGGGATGTGTTAAGCAGCTGTTCCAGTGCTTAACCACTGTTTTGGGGAAGCAATTTTCCCCAGTATCCAACCTGAACTTCTGCCACAACCTGAGGCCGTTTCCCCTTGTCCCTGCCCCTGGAGCTTCACACAAGGTGAGGAGCTTTGGCTTGGCAGCTCCAGGCTGAGCCAAGCAAAGCTGCCCTGTTCCATGATGCTGGCTGCTGCTGCTGCTTCTGAAGAGCTCCAGGGATATTTGCAAATGCCATCTGACACAGGGAGGGAGCTCCTGGCTGGCGCTGCCTGATTTGGCACAATTATTTCGCTCGTTATGCGTTCGATTAAATCGGTTTGGAGCGATGGCGCTTAATTAGCACGATTCAGGCTGGGAAAGTTCAGCCTGGAGGAGTAGGGAGGTTGTGTGGAGACTTCAGAGCACCTCCCAGGATCTGCAGGGGATACAGGGATGCTGGACAGAGGCTGCCCATCGGGAACTGTGGTGATGGAACCAGGGGGGGAACGGGGTCAAACTGACAGAGGGGAAATTTAGGTGGGATATTGGGAAGGAATTCCTGGCTGGGAGGGTGGGCAGGCCCTGGCACAGGTTGCCCAGAGAAGCTGTGGCTGCCCCTGGATCCCTGGAAGTGTCCAAGGCCAGGTTGGAGCAACCTGGGCTAGTGGAAGGTGTCCCTTTAAAATATATATATATATATATAAGGGCTTTAATATCCCTTCCAACCCAACCCATTCCACGATCCTGTGTTCCTATAAACCAAAAGGCCCTGCCAGGGAGAGCAGGGGCTGCCTCTACCACGACCAGATTTAAAAATTCAACATTTCTGTGCCCCCGCAAAAAAAGGAAACAGAAGTTTGAACCAGCACAGAGTCAAAAAGCCCAAAGCAGAACATTCCAACACTGGATTTTTTGAAGGTTGGGATGAAAACTACCCGATTTACCGATTTGATTATTTATTTGTTGGCTGGTTTTGCTAAAAAATAGAAACGCTCCTTTTTTTTTTTTTAATTTTTAATTTTTCTTTTTACTTTTCCCCTACCACCCAAGGAATCCCTGAGCTTGAAATAAGCTCCTTTCTGGCAATCAAGCAGCAGGCCTTGAACTAGTCCCACATGTGACACCTGGGATTTGCATCATCCCAGTGCTAATGGTACCTCTCCAGGAAGAAAAAGCAGGGAACTTTTCTTCCAGCAGCTGATCTGATCAGCCACTTTCTGCTCTCTGAGCTGCTTTTTAGGAGGAGACAAAACCATTCGTCTCCCCTCATGACACATCCCCTGGCATGTCCCTGTGTAATCACCAGAGCCATACGTGGAGTAAAAGGATGGAAAGGCAGCAGAAACAATCAACAGGATGATAAATGGCACAGCAGGACAGACTTCTCTGGATGGTGTCATGTTCAGACCAGAGTAGGCAGGAGCAGCAAAGTCTGGTGGGGAGGAAGAAATGTCCAGAATTTTAAAGAGCTTCAAGGCTAATTCTGGGCTGATTATGGGAGGGGAGGGGAGGTTAAATTGAGTGTTTGCCAGAACTCCTTCCTCCTATTAAATCTGTGCTCTCCTTAAAAATCAGTAAAACAGAAACAGTCTGACAATGGAGGTGACTCAGTTGGGTTGTTTTTATCACACAAAATGTTGATGCTTTTGGGCTCCTTGGTGAGTTTTGGGGGGCTGTCCTGTGCATGGACTGATAGTCAGGGATCACACAAGAGAGGTACATTCTCCCTAGAACGCGTTTTCTTGATGACACAAAGACTTACTTGAGTGAAACTTATCCCTCACAATTCAGTCCCAGAGAAACCTCAATTTCTGCAGTGAAAGAAAGATTATAATAAAGGTGACATTCAGGCATTTAAATAGCGCTGTGAAAGCCCATCAGACCTTACCTGCAGACACATTTCCCTATCCCACACACTCACATTCATCCCTGTCCCCTCCTCTCAGCTGAGGCTGATGCAGGGCCATGTCTCCCAGTCTGTAGCAGCAGGACTTTGCAAAAAGAGATACCCAAACTCACCCAGCCAGTCCCTCTGGGGCTGCAGCACAAGGCAGAGCTTCCCCTCACCGAGATGAGGGGCTCAGGGAACACCCCCCAGACTGCGTGAAAGGATTCTGAGGGGCTGTTTGGGTAGAGAAGCTGTTCCCCAGCTCATCACCCAGAGGACTGGAGGAGAAATCCCAGCACGGTTTGGGTTGGGAAGGACCTGAAAGCCCATCCAGTGCCACCCCTGCCATGGGCAGGGACACCTTCCACCAGCCCAGGTTGCTCCAAGCCCCGTCCAACCTGGTCTTGGACACTTCCAGGGATCCAGGGGCAGCCACAGCTTCTCTGAGCAACCTGTGCCAGGGCCTGCCCACCCACATAGCCAAGAATTCCTTCCCAGTATCCCACCTATCCCTGCCCTCTGGCAGTGGGAAGCCCTTCCCTGTGTCCTGTCCCTCCATCTCTTGTCCCCAGTCCCTCTCCAGCTCTCCTGGAGCGCCTTTAGGCCCTGCAAGGGGCTCTCAGGTCTCCCTGGAGCCTTCTCTTCCCCAGGTGAACCCCCCCAGCTCTCCCAGCCTTTCCTCATGGCAGAGGGGCTGCAGCCTCTAACCATCTTTGTGGCCCTAGAGGTGATCCCACACTCCTGTTCCCTGTGTCCCTCTCCATCCCCACATTCTCTGGGCCATGGGGCCGTGGATTCCATCTCTGCTTGGCCTTCCTCCCCCTGGGAGATGGATGCCACATTCCTTCGTATCGACAGAGTGCAGAGGAACAGTTCCATCCTGAAATAGGAGAGAAATTTCCTTGTGCTTGTTGCCCCCCTGCCCTTCTGGGGAGGGCTCAGGGCCCTTCATATTTCCTGAGCCAAGCCTGGCCATCCCTTCTGGCCAGACTGAACCTGCTGCATTCCTTGAACCATAGAGAAATAATACTGCACTCCCTTCTTCCCATTGATTAACACAGAGTTCATTAAGAAGAGGTAAAAGGACAGGAGAGTGAGTGATCTCATTTGGACCAGCAGCATCTGAAGGGCTCCAAAGTCAGATGAACCAATTCCACTAAATTGCTGTCTCCTGTGTCAGTCTAATTCCAGCTCTGGCTCTTTCATCACTTCTTTTCTGTGCTGTGTTGTTGATGTGGGGCTGTTGATGAGGTTTGGGAAAGACAGGGTTTGTCCTGTGGAGGGAATGACACATCCTGGCACAAATGAGCTCATCAGGCACGGGAATGAAACGTCTCTCTGCCTTTAGACCTTCCCTCTGGGCTCGGGGTGGGGGGTGTTTCTGCTGTGCCTCTGACTTCCCTGGAACTGGGTGAGACCAGCACAGGGTCTGTTGTTTCCCTCACAAGTCCCACCACCCAGCTGGGGTGTCACACCTGAGAGCACCAACAAAGGGAAGGCAGGGAGGGAGGAGGAGGAGGGCTGGGAATTATGGGGTATTATCAGATTGCTGTTACTTGTGGTGCTGCTGTGGCAGCTGGGGAGGGGGGGCTTAATTACAGAGATTAGAAGGAAAAAAAAAAAGCCCTCAAAAATGCTACATAAAACGAGCAAAACTGGCACCATGCCTGGAGAACCATCTGAGAAGGGCTGGACCAGCAAGCAGGAACGGGAGGGCCAAAATTGGGATCTCTGAGGAGGAAGACCGTGGTGTCAGCTGGAGATTCAGCAGCTGAAAGAAAGTAAAGAGAGGGGACAGTCAGGCCTGTGGGGAGGAGGGCAATGAGCCAAACTCAGGTCAGCCACAGCACCCAGCTCCTCCTGCTGCAGCTGCCTGAGAGCTGTAGAGGGGGAAAAATGGGAAGAAGAGGGTGACAGAGACATGAGAGAGACACGGGAATCCCCCCCTCAGCTCTTCATCAAGAATTAGAGTCATCGATGAACTCAAATTTCTCCCCAACCCCCCTGTCCCCCTCCCCTGCTGTCCCCTCTGGGGGCTGGACAGACTTCCTGGCACTCTGGCCAGGAGCCTGTTTCTCCCATTCTGAGAAGAAAGAGGACAAAAAGGAATCAATTTGTCAAACCCCTCTTAATGAGCTGCTGAGGACAGCTCAGTCGAGGTGCTGGTGACCTCCCAGGTTAATTAACCTGCAGCAAGACCCCATGACATCCTTTCATTCTCGCCGTCTTGATTTCTTTTCTTGCTCTGCCTCGGGCCTTGGGTGACAAGCTGCTCGTGGTGCTTTCCTGCCTCCCTCGTACTCTTGCTGGCAGATGTGGCACTGGCCAGGAGGTGCCAGGAGCCACCAGCCCTCCCAGGCAGCTTCACGCTCCATTTTTCACCGCAGCGCGATTGCAGTTGGCGGGAGCTCTCTGCCTCCCAGCCCGCTGCTGCCCCGTGTCCCAGAGCCACCCCAGCCCCTGAGCCTGCCAGGGAGGGCCCTCAGGGCCAAAGCATTCTCTGGCTTTTCCCCAGGGCAGTGGGATGAGGACAGGAAGGGGCACGGAGAGCCCCAGGAAGGGAGAGCTGATGCCACGGCGACGAGAGACCCTTTGAGCCCCCATCAGCTCCCGGTGGGAAGAGAGGCTCCAACACCCAAACTGCAGGTGGATCTTCCCCTTCAGCAGGAGCAGGTTTTGGATCTCCCCCACCAATTCATGGTAGAATCATAGAATCACAGAATAGATTAGGTTGTAAAAGACCTCCAAGATCATCAAGTCCAACCCTTGATCCAACTCCAATTACTATATCATGGCACTAAGGGCCACGTCC
>JAWWMA010000221.1:0-12822 GCA_035041425.1 Mionectes olivaceus | reverse complement strand
GTTCCCTAACTGGAATTCTCTCTCTTCCTTCCTCTCAGGCCTCTCTGCAGACAGCAAACCCACGGTAAGAAAAGCTCAATTCCACTGGAATTTTGGGTGGGGACACAGAATTTTGGGTGGGAACACGGTCCAGGTGGTTCCTGCAGGAGGTGGGGCCGTGGCATCACCCCTGGGGGAGGTTGTGGTTCCTCTGGGCCGGGACAGCCCTCGCAGGGCTCTGCCAGGGAAGGCTTATCCCAAAAATCTGGGCTCTTTAGGGGTGATTTATTTAGGGATAAGTGCCCAGTAGCTCTGGGAAGCCTTGGGAAACCTTGGGAAGCTGCTGGCTTTGGAAGGAGGTGGTGCAGCCTCCCAGCCCCGGGGCAGCCCAGGAGCAGAGCTGGATTTTAGGAGTCCTGGCAGCTTTCCCAGAGGCCCTTAATTGGCCCTCCGAGGACGAGGCTGATCCCTGTCCCTGAAACCCAAGGGATGGGGATGGGAAAAACAAGCCACAGAAATCATTTCCTGCTTCTTGTAGATAAACATGGATAAACTAAAGGAGAGGGCTCAGAGGTTTGGGTTGAACGTCTCCTCACTCTCCAAAAAGGTAAGGACATTTCCAGGGCACTCCTCCCACCTCGGGATTATCCCAGTGCTCCAATCCCACCGGCCCTGTCCGAGGTTTTCCATCCCATTCCCGAGCCCTGTCAATGCCACTTCCTTCCCCCTCCCCTCTGTTTGTGCTGGGACTCCATGTGGTTTTCCAAGGGTTGCAGCTCCCAAGGAGTTGGAATTTTAGGGTTGTTCATTCAGATTTTAAGTGGGAAGAGCCCCCACAGTCCCGGGGTTTCAAATCCCACTTTGTCCGTGGAGGTCCCTGCCGGGAGCAGGAGCCAGGTCAGCCCAGACCTGGAACTCTGGAGAGAAGCTTTCAGTGGGAAGTAGCCCTTGGAAGTACAACAGATGTGCTGGGGATGGATTTGCCTTTGGAGCTGTTGGCTTTTCCAGGGGGAAATGGGTGCAAACTTTGGAGCTCCTTGGAAGTTGTGGGATCTTCTGGAGGGGCAGGGGATGGAGCTGGGAGATGGATTTGGGATCTGTGCCCAGCTCAGGAATGGAACTGGGATCCATGTTCAGCTCCAGGGTGGGAGCTGAGTGTGCTGGGAGTGGGAAGACGTGGCTGGAAAACAACTGGAGCAATAATCCAACACCCAGCCAAGGGGGCAGGAGGTGGGTTTAGCAAAGTGAGGGGTGAGCACGCCCTGGGAGATGAGCCCAACTCCCCGTGGCTCCCCAGGCAGGAATTGCCTCCCCTTTCCCATCAGGGAGGGAGCAGGAACCGTCCAGCTGGAACAGCCGGGCACTGTTGGCACGGAGACCCCGGAGCCAGGACCCCTTCCTTGGGAAAGCAGCCCCTCTCCTCCTTGGGGGCTGGATCTGACCTTTCCTGCCTCCCCCCCTGCCCTGGGAATTCAGTGATGTAGAAAATCCCTGGCATTGGAGGTCGCTGTTCCCGCCCCAGGGGAGGGGGAAGGAGGCCGGGCCGGGGTCTGTGGAGCTCCCTGGCACCTGGAGCTCCCAGTTTCCAGCTGGAATCTCCCCCCCCTCCCTCCACAGGGACACACTCCTGCATTCCTGGCTGGAACATTCCCGAGTCCCCTCATTTTTGGAGAGGTTCTGGATGCCCCATCCTTGGAATTGTCCAAGGCCAGGTTGGACAGGGCCTGGATTAATATGGAAAGTGTCCCTGGGACAGTGAGTGTCAGCCTGGAGAAGAGAAGGATCCAGGGAGACCTTGGAGCCCCTTCCAGGGCCTAAAGGGGCCCCAGGAAAGCTGGAGAGGGACTTGGGACAAGGGATGGAGGGACAGGACACAGGGAATGGCTTCCCACTGGGAAAGATGAGATTTAGGTGGGATTTTGGGAAGAAGTTCCTCCCGGTGAGGGTGGTAAGGCCCCAGAATGGATTTCCCAGAGGATTCCCCATCCCTGGAAGTGTCCAAGGCCAGGTTGGAGGCCCCTGGTCTAGTGGAAGGTGTCCCTGCCCATGGTGGGGCTGGATGAGCTTAAACCCCCCCTCCCAACCCTTTCCATGATTTTCCTTTCCCTGCCTGCAAGTTCTCCACGTCACATCCCAGTGTTGTGGCCGTGGGAAATGCCAGGAGCCCCGGGAATGACCCTGGTTGGACCCCAGCATGTCCCTTCCATGGAAAAGTCCCAACTCCCTGTGCTGGGACAGGTTAGTTTTTACCCCTCGTGGCTCCAGCTGATTTTTGCTTTAATTCCAGTTGACAAGAACATGTTTTCCGTGGAGCAGATCCCGGCCTGGATCAGCCAGGGGGGGACCAGGGCTCAGTGGAGCAGCAGAAAGTCTCTCTGTGTGTCCAAACCGGCAAATGAGGCAGAGAAAACAAGTCCTTTAATTGTTTGGCTTCCAGGAGCTCGGAGCGGCAGCCTGAGGAGGAATATCCTTCTCCTGGATAATCCCTGTGCCTGCAGCCTTTCCAAACCCCCCCTGGCAGCCTGGACCAGGAGCTGTTGGCCCCCAGGGAAGCCAAGGGTGGTGATGGAGGGGGGATGTTGGCAGAGGAAAGGGAAGAGAGTTGCTGGGATGTTCCAGGAGGCCCAATTCCTGTGGATCAGAGAGGTGGGATTGGCCTCAGTGGAGGGTTTGTTATTGGGAAATTCTGATTTCTGGCACTTTGGAGAGGTGGCTCTGGCCTTGTAGGAAAGATCACATGCCCCTGAGTGGGATTTCATGTTTTCTGGCTGTGAAAGAGGTGAAGCCTCTGGACAAGGCTGTGGGATGTGGATAGGGGACGGGGCCAAACCTCTGGAATGCTGTGCAACCCCCTGGGAAGGATCTGGACAGGTTGGAGACATGGAGAGGGACTGGGGAGGCCACACCTCAAATCCTGGGATCAGTTTTGGGCCCCTCAGGAAAGGAAAGACACCGAGGGGCTGGAGCATGTCCAGAGCTGGGGAAGGGGCTGGAGCACCAGGAGAAGGGGCTGGAGAGCTGGGGGAGCTCAGCCTGGAGAGGAGGAGGCTCAGGGGGGACCTTCTGGCTTTCCACAACTCCCTGACAGAGGAAATGGCCTCAGGCTGCGCCAGGGGAGGGTCAGGTTGGACAGCAGGAGGGATTTCTCCATGAAAAGGGTGCTCAGGCGTTGGCAGGGGCTTGCCCAGGGAGGTGGTGGAGGTTCTTTTCCCGGGCTCTGCCGGTGGGACACCGTGACGAGCCCAGTCCCAAAGCTGCCATTCCGCGTCCATCCCTCAATGGGAAGGCCCCTTTTGGCCTCTCCCTCACCCCCCTCTCCCTCAGGATCATCCATCCAGGCTGTTCCCTCTCCCCAGAGCCCTTCCAGGCCTTCCCTCCCTGTGTCACTTCCCAAACAAGGGCTCGGGGGAAGCTCCGGGAGTGGCCAGGACTCATTCCCGGCCTCGCTGACCTCCCTCTCCCACTCAGCTGGTCCTTCCTTGGGCCCCGCTGGGAAACAGGACTTGGCTTTTGTCTGGAACACAAATACATCCCCCCCTCCCCCTCTATTATGATTCCATCAATGATGTCATTATGTCCCATTCAGGGGCTCCTGGACCCGTTGGCTGCAGGAATTTGGAGGAGAATGGCAGGGCCTGCTCCTGCTCCAGCCCTTCCTGAGCCCGGGGGGACAATCCCACCTTCCCCTTCCCCAGGGGGGAAATGAAAACAGCCCAAAAATTCCCCCTGTGGAAAGCAGGGAGGGAGCACAGGGGGATCCTTCCTTCCCGTTTCGGGCTGGATGTTGGAATCCAGCCCTGCCAGCTGGGAAAACCCACCCAGAAGGTCCCCTGGCCTCCAGTTTGCCCAGTTCCACAGTTCCCAGGGGACTGGGAATCTGAGGCAGGAAGGGCCTCTGCAAACGTGGGGTGACGTTGGAGGTGCTCTGGGGGTGCCAAGAGATGAAAAGCCCCTTTTGCCTCCTGGAACTGGCCTCGTTCCCGAGGCATCATTTGCCTCATCCCTGACGTGGGAGGGCAGGAATTCCTTTCCATGTGCTCTTAGCACATGGATGTGATTTTCTGCTCCTCCTCCTCCCCCCGGTCCCCTTTGGAGCGAGCACAAACTCCCAACCTGGATGGCTTTTCATGGGAAAACCCCTGGGACAGGCTGGGAGCTGGTTCAGGGGCAGTTCCAGGTGGAATCCTTGGGTTCTTTGGGAGAGAGGCCGTGACCGGCTCGGTCCCGCTGCTCCAGCCCCAAATCTGGGCTGGAATCCCAAATCCTTGGAGCTGGAGGAGCTGTGGGAGGAAAGGGATCACCAGTGGGGCTTTGGAGAGCGGAGCATCCCTGTGTCCCGCTCAGTGTGAGGAGGTGAAGAGCTCCTGAAAGGCAGTTTTGGGGCTGGGAATGGGAAGGGATGTGAGGCACACGTGGAACATTCCCATAGAATCCCCGGGCTTCCCTCTGCCGTCGCATCTCCTGGTGCTGGGAAGCGTCAGCTCTGGAGGGATTGGGAGGGGAGGGGAGAGAAACTGGAGGAGCAAAGGCAGGAATACAGCCTGGAGGAAATAAGGTCGGGATGAATTTCAAGCAGGCCCTGGGTGGCAGCTGCGTGTCCCGGGATTGGAGCGTTCCCGGGAATAACTCCCGGGAGCTGCTGCTCCGCCCCCGGGGCCGGAATCGGATGCGGAGCTGCCCTTGAGGGTCCGTCTCCTCTCCCTTGGGGGGGTCAAGGCCGTGCCACCATCAATCCTGGAGGCCTCAGCTCCGCTTTTCCATCCCCCCATCCGTCATCCCTCACCGGGAGGGCGCCGGGCCGGGAACGGCCCCTCCCCGGCACGCGAGGCCTCACCTGCAATTCCAGAGCAGTTTCCTCTGGGAATGGTTTGATCTGCAGGGAAAGAAGGGGAAGATGTGGAGCAGCTCTGCCTTGAAGAGCTGGGAGTGTTCGTGGAGAAGGGAAGGATCCAGGGAGGCCTTGGAGCCACTTCCAGGGCCTGGAGAGGCTCCAGGAGAGCTGGAGAGGGAGTTGGGACAGGGGATGGAGGGACAGGACAAGCAGGAGCAGCTTCATGCTGGAAAGGGGGAGTTTTAGGTGGGATTTTGAGAAGAAGTTCCTCCCTGTGAGGGCAGTGAAGCACTGGAATGGATTTCCCAGAGAATTCCCCGTCCCTGGAAGTGTCCAAGGCCAGGTTGGACGGGGCTTGGAAGGTGTCCCTGCCCACAGCAGGAGGTTGGGATGGGATGGAACTGGGATCCAGTTGGGATCCTGGGCAGGTCTCCCTGAGTGCCAGAGCCACGGAAGCCACAAATTAACACCTTTTGGCACCAGCTCTTCCAGCAGCAGCTCTTCTCCCTTCTCCCAGGAGAGAGGAATGATCCAGTTTTTCAGTGGATCCTTCTCCCCTCGGGGAAGAAGCGATTGGAGCCGGAGAAGCGGCTCATCCCAGATTTAGTTGTGGAACCAGGTCATCCATCCCCTGGGAGGGGACAGGGAGCAGCCTGGGGACAGGAGGGTCCCCTTGGGGCCTGGAGCTTTGGGATTCAGGTTGGGCATCCAGGCCAGGAGGGAGCCCTTGGAGAGGGGGCAGATCCCGAGGGAGGTTCCCGTGGCACTGGAATGCTGTTGCCACCAGCAGCCCTGGGGTCCCCCCCTGAAATCAGGGCTCAAAATGAACACTTTGGGATCAAATCCAGCACAAATCTGTGGACAGACTTGAGTGACTTGTCGGGATTTCCAATCCTGGGGATCCTGTTACTGGATCACAGGAAGGGCTTTATCTCCAGGGCTTGGAATCCCTCATGAAACTCTATTTTTTCTCCTCTTCTTTTAGAGAAGTGGGAGAGCAAATGAAGCAAAAATTGAAACAGGGAGGTTGGAAAATGGATGTGAGGGGCTGCCAGCGGGGTCAGCTTTCCCTGGATTTGGCAGGGCCGGGATTGATGGATGTGGCCTGGGAGGGGGGGGGAGCTTGGGGTCATTTTCCTCAGCTGGATTTCAGCACCCCATGAATCAACCCCTGGCAGGGGAACAGCTTGGGATGGAGGGGAGTTCACCGGGCGCGTGGAGGGGGGTCAGGGAGCGGGATCGTTATCCCGGGATTGATTTAGGGAAGGGGCCTCCCGAGGAATAAATCACCGGGATCCCAGAGCTGAGGAGGGGGAAGGCACGGAGTGTTGTGGTGCCAAAGTGGATCTGGGGACCCCCTGCTCGGGGAATTGACCCCCCTGGGGGTGGGATTTGGGAACTGTTCTGTTGGATGTTACTGTAGGGTTTAATCCAGGGAGGAAGGGGAAGATGTGGAGCAGCTCTGCTGGGAACTGGGGAGGGGGGAAGGATCAAGGGAGCCCCTTCCAGGGCCTAAAGGGGCTCCAGGAGAGCTGGAAAGGGACTTTGGACAAGGGATGGAGGGACAGGACACATGGAATGGCTTCCCACTGCCAGAGGGCAGGGAGAGATGGGATTTTGGGAGGGAATTCCTCTCTGTGAGGGTGGTGGGGCCCTGGAATGCGTTTCCCGGAGAAGCTGTGGCTGCCCCATCCCTGGAAGTGTCCCAGATCCAGTTGGAGCAACCTGGGCTAGTGGAAGGTGTCCCTGCCTGAGGCAGAGGTGGAGTGGGATGAGGAGGGATGGGAGGAACCCCCTGGGCATTCCCAGACAACAAACACGGTCCCTTCCATGTGCCAGAGCGAGGAGGACGAGAAGCTGAAGAAGAGGAAGGAGCGGTTTGGGATCGTCACGAGTTCGGCTGGGGCTGGAGCCACAGAGGACACAGAGGTAGGAAAAACCTTCTCCCAGGGGATGTGGAGCAGGGAGGGGAGCTGGGAGAGTCCTGGGACCTCTGGGGACCCCTCAGGACCTCGGGGGGCTGAGCCCCTGCTGTGGGGCTGTGCTCCCTTCCCACCTCCCCATCCAGAGGGGCTTTTCCAGGGAAAAGGGTTTCCCAAGGGAGGGGTTTCAGTCAATGCCCACCTCAAATCCAAGGGCAGATTTCTGCTCAGCCCAGGGCTGGGGGAACCCTGGAAAGGCAGCAGGAGCTGATTCTCCAGGAAGGGGGTGCAGGCAGCCCCTGTGAAGCCCATGGGATGGGGTTTCCATGGATCCATGCTGGGAACAGGCTGCTCCAGAGCTCCCTGAGCCTCCTCCCCTGGCAGGACATCACGGATGGTTCCAGAAGGAGGGGGGGGCACATCCCACCCTGATCCCCCTCCCCTCCCCGGAGCTGATTCTCCTCCTCCTCATTTCCTGGGCCCCGGCAGCTCCTGGACCCTCTGCTATTGTTGCTCTTCATCCATAAATCCCGGGAGGCTCCAGGATATAATGAGGATTGGGATGCTGACCCTGTTTCCAGTGCTTTGTTGTGGCCTCAGCGGTTCTGGCCCATCTTTTAAATTTATCACCTCCTCGGGGCAATTTTGGTCCCCTTTATTGTGCTTTGATGCTTCTCCTTCAAGTAATTCCGACCCCGTGCTCGGGGCTGGAGTGATTTGAAGGTGGCTCCTGCCTGAAGCAGGTGGGCAGTGCCCTGCACACCTCGGTGCCACCAAAACATGGCATTTGGGGACCCTCGTTGGGGACAAAGGGAACCCCCCCCCGGGGTGAGCACACCAGGATTTGGGTGCAGCTAAACCAGGCAGCTCCAGTTCCTGGGAGAAACTGTGCCCCTCCAGGTGGGGTTTAGGGGCTGGTTTTGAGGGCTGGGGGTTTTTTTGGGGGGTTTCTTCCCCCCGGGGGTTGAGGGGGGGGGTGAAGGAGGAGCTCCGTTCCCGGCAGAGCGGGGGGAGCGTGAGGCTTTTCCGTCGGGTCACACGGAGACTGTGCTGGAACAAAAAGGGCTTTTTTACTGGCATTGTGTGCACTCAAATGCACCTTTCCCTGGAGATCCTGGGCTGGGGGCTTCTGTTGCCCCCCGGGCTATTTATCCTGCTAAAAATTAAGATTTATACGCCCCTCGTGGAGCGGCTTAAAGGGGAATCGGCCGCGTATTTAATGTGTCCCTCTCACCTTCCCCATGAATAGAGCAGAGTTCACCCTTTGCCCTTTTCCATTTCCCACCTCCCCACTCCCTGCCAGGGTTTCAGGCCCCTGAAGTCACCATTGTTCCCGGCTCAGCCCCTTTTGTGGCTCCTTCCCACTGTATTCCGGGCACTGTATGTTCCTGTTCCGTGGGTTTGGGGATCTCTCTGGGGTTTGGGGCTCTTTGTGGGTTGGGTCCCTCTGTTTCGAGGCTCCTTTTGTCATTTGGGTCTCTCAGTTTTGGGTTCTTTGTGGTTTGGATCTCCCTGTTCTGGGGATCTTTGTGTGTTTTGGGGCTCTTTGTGTTGGGAAAAGCTCCATCTCTCCCCTTCTGTGGGAGCAGAATCCGGAGCCTCCGATCCCCAGACGTGTTCCCCAGGCTGAATTTTGAACCAGTTCTCCCTCAGGTTCTTTATGAGGTTTCAAATAACTCCTTTATTGGCTTTTTTTTTTTTTAATTTTCCTTGTCCTTCCCTTTCCAGGCAAAGAAGAGGAAAAGAGCAGAACGGTTCGGGATTGTGTGAGGCCGTCCCGGAGCTCCTGCCGTGGGTTCCTCCTCCTCCTCCTCCTGCTCCTCCCTCCCCACTTCCCACTCCCACACTTTTCCAAAGGTTTTAGTGGCAGGACACAGGGAATTCCCCCGGAGTTGGACGATTGTGCTACTCAACACCTGATTTTATTTTTATTTTTTTTAAATGGCCGAGTTTAGAAAAGGGGAAAAAGCAAAAAGCAGGAGCTGGTTTTGGTGCCGCCCCAGCCCCACATTCCGGGGGTTTCCCAGTGTTTTGGGGGGTTGTGGCAGCAGCTCCTGGTCCTTCCCAGTGCTCCAGGAATCCCTGTGGCCATGGCACAGCTGGGTCAAGGACAGGCCCTACTCCCCCCCAGGGACAATGACACGAGTCCAGCTCAGTCTCTGCTGCCTCCGGGAATGTCAGGGAAGGATTTTCCCAAATCCGTCGACACATTTTCCCCGAAATGTGGTGGCCTTGGGCATTCCCACAACCACCCACCTACCCTGCAGGAGCTTCCAGAGACAGAATTGCCCGTTAACCCCAGACCAGGTGATTTACCCCCAAACCAGGAGCGTTGCCCCGGGATCCGTGTGCTGGGGGCGGATGTTCCTGGAGGATGTGCAGGAATGTGGCTCTTCCCCCTGCTACAACATCCCATTTTGGGTGAAATTACGGAAAAATCCACAGCCAAAACACACCAAAGCTGCTGCTGGCGAAGCCTTTCTGGCTCCCTCAGCTTTGGCACCTTGGATTTGGGGCATTCAGGGAGCAGCTCCCAGGGGAGAAGCGCCGGGATCCCGAATCCTGTGGGATCGGCAGGGGCTGCCCAGGCCCCCTTCCCCTTCTCCTTCCCAGAGAATCAGCTCCTGCTGCCTTCCCAGAGTTCCCAGAGCAGGAATGTGTCTGTAAGCAGGAATGTCTGCTTGGATTTCAGGTGGGCATTGACCGAAACCCTTCCCCTGGTGAAGACTTGACGTCCCAGGATTGTTATTCCCCGTGGGATCCTCATCCCGGAGCGCTGGGAAGGCCGTTGGGAGCAGCAGGGACATCCCACCCCGGGCATTCCAGGGCTCCCACCCCAGTAACAAGCAATAGTTCTACTTTTTGTAACGTGGAAAGCCTTCAAAAATGCTTCTGTTCCCTGAGCATTGCGCGGCCTGCGGGAAATCCCTGGGGTGTTCCTTTCCTCCCCCAAAGGGCAGCTGAAAGCCATGGGATCCAGGTGGGGATCCAGGGATCCAGGTGGGGCCAGGGGACACCCTGGGCTCCAGGGGACACCCTGTGTCCTTGGCTGTTGGTGTCTGGCTGAGCTCGGTTGCTCCTGCCCATTCCCTGTGCTCCCGTTATCCCAGTGTTTTGGTCCATGTTTGGGATTTCTCCTTGTTTCCTGTTTGCCTCGTGGTTGCCCCGCTGGCTGTTGGCTCGGAAGGGTTTGTGGTGCCAGGGCAGACGTTCCCTCCTCGCTTTCATAATAAAACTCCTTCTCCAAGGCTCTCTGGGGGTCGCTGGGTTGGGATTGGGGCTGGAGCTGTGCAGGAATCCCCCGACATTCCCGTCCTTACCCAGGGCTGGGTATCCCTGGCATTACCCAGGATGTTCCGTGGCCAAATTCCGGCCTCTCCAGGTGTGGATCTCCTCCCTCTCCAAAGAGGGGATGGATGTGGGGACACGGGTGTCACCCAGGGCAGGGCTGTTCCCCTTCCCTCCTCCCCATGATTTTGGGGCCAGGTCCTCGTGGAGCTCTGGAGGAGGCTCAGACTCCTCTGGATTGGGGTCACGGGTGGCTGAGGGGACACTGGGGGTGACTGTGCCCCTTTCCAGGACTTTGGGTCCCACCAGCTCCGCTCTGGCACAAGGCCCAGGGCACGGGAGGGTCCCTGTCCTGTTTCTGCCCTGCCCTGGTCTCTCTGCTCGGAAGGTCCTGCTGACACCTCTCCTGGTGTCTGTCCCTCTCCCTCCTCGGGGATGAGTTTTTGGTGGCACCAAATTTGGGATGGGCTCCTCCCCATCCCTGTGGATCCCGGGCAAGGATCCCAGGCAAGGATCCCAGGCAAGGATCCCGGGCCGCTGCTGCTGCTCCCCGTCCCCCCTGGGACCGCATCGTCCACTCCGAGCGGCCCCAGGCTTCAAACACCCCCTAATTTATTTTTCCCCCCCGAGCCGGGGGCTCCTTGTGACTAATTTGGGCTGAATAGGGGAAGGAAAAAAAGCCGCGGGCGCACAATGGGCGGGGGAAATTCGTGTGGGAAAGGCAGGGGAAGAAAGGAAGGGCCGGGGCTGCCACTGCCGTGAGACCTCTCGGAGTGGGGCCCAAATTCGGCGTGAAGTCACTTGTCAGAGCCCCCCCGGGCTGGACCTGCGGGGGGGGACCTGGGTCAGCCCGGGGGGGCTCAGGAGGAGCAGAGGGGGGGCTGCACAAAGGGGTGAGGGGCTCTGGTACAGCTGGCCTCTCCTTCCCCTGCACCGGCCTCGGATCCCCCTGACCTCAAATCCGGCCTCGAATCCCACCGGCCTCGAATCCCACCAGCCCTGTCCTGTCTCCCACTGGTCTCATCTCCCACCAATCTCATCTCCTTGATGTGACCAAGGATTGCCCCTCCTTGGCTGGTGGCTCCCGTCCCACAGGACAGGGATGTCCCAGGAGCCAGAGCGTGGCCGGAGCTGATCCATCCGCTTGGATCCTTCTTCTTGGATCCTTCTGTTGCCCTGCCGTGGAGAAGGGAGTTCCATGAGGGGTGTGCTCACTGGTGACAGGGAATGGGGACTTCTCAAACCCTACTTGTGAGACACCCAGAGCTCGGGAGGGTCTGGGGGTCTTTGGGATGGCATCAAAACCCCGTCCCTGCTGTAGGTTGGGCATTGCCAGGGCACCGAACCACTTGGATCCCAGGACGATCTGGGGATCTTTGAGCTGACCCTGTTGCAGGTTGGGCACTGACCACCCAGGCCCTGGGCTGGTTTGGGGACCTTTGGGATGGCACCAAACCCCATCCCTGCCTCAGGCTGGGGCCGGACCCGCCATGCCCGTGGGGAGCCCAGTGCTGGTGCCAGCGCTGCCCTCGGGCCGTGCCCCCGCCGGGATGGGGGCCTGGCCCATGCCCAACTCCCCCGGATAATCCTCGGGCCCCGGCAGGGCCGGTGGAGCCGGGCCAAGCCCCCGCTGGTGGTTTAATTACTGGGAATGTCGCTGGTCCTCCCAACAGCACAGGGGCAGGTCCGGGGGGCCGTGGGGCCGCCGTGGGTGGTCGCCCGGATGTCCCCGTTCCTAATTTGTCCCCCTCCAGCCCTGCCCTTGGTCTCTGAATTAGGTCAGCGGGGGCCGGGGGGGGGGAGCAGGGATGTGGGGGTGCAGCCCCCGGGCGGCCTCGGGGGAGAGACGTGACCAGAACAAAAGCGAGCGCTCGTTAAACTCTTGACATCGCCCTCGAAGCAAACAAACAAACCCACCCCCCCCTTCCCCGGGACCTCCTTCCTCCGGCCCTCGGGGTGGGTGGCACAGCCTGGTCCCCACGCAGGACCCCCTGGCCGTGGCCCCCGAGGGGGGATTCTGATCCCATGGGTGTTGGGGGACAGGATGGGGCATCTCTTGGTGCATCGATGGGACTGGTTCGGTGCCTCCCTGAGGGTCCTGGAGACCCCTGAGGGTTTTACCCCCAGAGTGTGGAGAGGGCAGAGCTGGGCACTCCCCTGGAACAGCTCAGAGACCCAGCCTGGAGACCCCCAGGGGGGCTGGGGGGTCTCTGGGTGGGGCAGATGGGTCCTGTAGGGCAGGGATGGGGTGTGGATGGGCCTGGGGCATTCCCAGGGGGAGCAGCAGCTTCCAACGTGTCCTGAAGGACCCTGGTTGGGGTGGGAGAGCAGGGACATGGCCAATGGCCATGGAGTCACCGCCCCAGCAGGGCCTGGGACCCGTCTGATTATTCGGGGGCTGAGCTGGAGCCACGTCCGTGTGTCTGACCCTCACTTGGGCCAGAAGGTTCCCTGGCCCCGTGGGCAGTGACCGCACTGTCCCCTCCTGCACTGACCCTGCAGTGCCCACCCTGTCCCCTCCCACAGTGACAATCCCCTGCCCACCCTGGCCCAGCCATAATTAGCTGCTGGACATTCCCGGAATACCTGCAGCCCCTAATGAGGCTCCATAAAGCTGCCCCTGATCCCGCAGCTCCTCTGGCACTTGGGGCCACTTGTAAATCTCTGCTTTACAACCGGGGGGGGGCTGCACTGGGAGGAAATGGGAGCTGGGAGGGGGGACACAGCTCCTGCCATGGCCTGGAGCTGGTGGTCTGGTGTGGGGTGTTCCCTCACACAGTTCTGGGTCTCCATCCCTGTCCC
>JAWWMA010000220.1:11479-22504 GCA_035041425.1 Mionectes olivaceus | reverse complement strand
GGGGGGCAAATGGGACATGCTCTTCCTGTCCCCTCTGGGCTCTGCTCAGCCCTTGCCACCTGCACAGGAGAGCTCCAAGGCTGCTGGCTGAGCTGGAGGCTGCCCAGGACCAGGCTGATCCGAGGAATCAGCCTCCCCCACGCACACCCTCCCGTGAGCTCCCATCACACAAAGCATCCTTGTGTGTCAAGACCAAATGAGTCCCAGCCTCCCCTGCCCCACTTTCTGTCCAAGAAAGGAGATAAATGCTGTTCTTACCTAGTAATGAATAATCCAGAAGCCACGTGGGAGAGGACAGCACATGCAAAAACCAAAAAAAAACCCACAAAAACACCCAAAACCAAGAGGAAAAACAGTTGGTGAGGCCAAGTTCTGCCCACAGAGCTCTGCTCCTCCCTGGGTGTCCCAGGCTGGATCTGCTGCTCACGGAGAGGAGCTCAACAGCCCTGGGTCTGACTCCTCAGCCCCTGCACATCTGAGGTTCACCCCCAGAAAGCTGCAGCACCCCCCGAGCAGCCAGCGGACCTGCACAGCCTCATCCCTCACCCACCCTGACTCCCAGCCAGGGAAAGGGAGAGGATCAAAGCCCCGGGAAGAACAGCCTGGATAAAAGCAAGGCAGGAACCCTGACGCCTGCAGATCTGCAGGGACTCCAGCAGAAGGCAGATAAGCCTTATCGGTGGCACAAGGGGCAGCCAAGTTCCTGTCACGCTGCTGAGAAGCATCTCGGGGAGCAGGTCTGATCCCCACAGAGTCCCTCCAACACCCTGAGTCCCTGCCTCATCCATGTCCCACAGCAAAACTACCCAAAGAAGGGAGAAAAGCCACCAGATTGAGTGCCAGAAGAGCCCTTGCCTCTCCCAGGAAAGGGAGATGTCCAAACAATGCCAACAGAGCCAACCAGACAAAGGACAGGGGCACCCACCAAAACCCACACAAAGACTGGAGGACAAGGTGGAGAGCACAGTTGCGGAACATCTTTTCTTCTCTGCCACAAGGGAAATATCCAAAATTCTCCGTGGGGGGATGCACAGTCTCCTCTGGGGGCTGGGACCGGGTGCACAAAGCTCAGGAGACTCGAGGGAGCCAATGAACCAGAACCAGCTGAAGGAGCTGAGAGCAGGAAACTGCTGCCAGCCCACACTGCACCAGCCTCATTTCCTAATAGCAGGATTTAATCTCCTAATTGGGCTGCAGCAACGCTCCCAGCACAGGGCTGGAGTCACCTGGATGGCCCAGGAAAAGCTGGGCAAGGAGCCAGGGCTGGAAAAGCCCCAGCACCTCCATCAGAGCTCAGGACAACCCAGGCCTCTCACTCATCCTCCTCTAGACTCAGAGGGATATTGCTCTGCCTAAATCCCATGGACAAACCTTGGGGCAACAGGGACTCACCCCAGACTACCTCAGGAAGCACATGGAGGCTTTGATCCTGGTTGGAGAGAGCAAGTTGCTGTAGATATCCAACACACACAAAACCAGGGAACACACACAAGTTCCTTCATGAACTGCCCAAAGTGACAGCAGAGAAGGACTTGCACCTGCACTTGCTCCCTCTTTCAGGTGACCACTTATTTTCCCGCTCTTCCCGTGAAGATGCAGCGTGTCCCTACTTTGCTTGGCTGAGAAAACACCTGCAGACCTGCAGGGCAGACCTGGATTAACTGTCCTCTGGGAAAAAGGCAAGGGCTGGCACCTCAGGGGAAGCAAGACACCAGTAGATGCTCACCCCATGTTTAACTGAGGGTCCAAGGCACGAGGTGGCCTGGCTGTTCTCTCCTTAGAGCTCCAGCTGTTCTGGGAATGCCACGATGCAGCAGGGAACTGCTGGAGCTCTGCCCTGGCCCTAAGGAACAGCTCCCCCCTGCTCACTCAGCCAGTTCCCTCTGGGCTGTGGTGTGGCATAAAGATTCTTTGGATCAGGAGCCATGTCCCTGATCCAGCGGGATGTCCTTGGGACTGGGACAACCTCACTCCACTCCAGCACCAGTTCCCAAGCTGAAGGTGTCCTTCCTGCAGCTCCCCTCCTTGGTCAACACACAGCTGCCCCTCCAAAAGAGGGGGCTGAGACCAAACCATGGGTCAGAGGTGCTCCTGAATTCCCTGCTGCATGACATCAACTGCTTGGAAGGGGTTTGGGAGCAGCAGGGCGGGGAATAACAGTCACGTCCCCACGGCTCATCCCCTGGCTCAGAACAAGGGGCAGGCACCTCTCCCGAAGTGGGGGAGGCCAAAAGGGCAGAGGAGAGCCCGGCAGAGCCCGGGAACAGCAGCAAACAGCTGCTGCCAGCCAGGGTTGCCAAGGCTGCTGGGCTCTGTATACCCAGCAACAAGCTTTGAAGTCGGGGGCAGAGGAATGTGCCCCGCTCCGCCGCGCCAAGGCGGCAGAGGCCACGCTCCAGCAGCCACCTCGCCGCCCTCCACCTGCCCCCAGGACCACCCCCAGGTGCACAGGAACGGGATCCACGCCCACCGTGCCGTCAGGCACCCACGCCATGAGGTATCCTGCCCTCTAAGCTGCTTGTTTCCCAGGAGAAAAGTGCCCACCGGGCAGGCTGCGCTGCTCGTCCCACGACCCCAGGCGATGGGGCTCCCTTCTCCAGCCCTGTTGTGCTCCCCTCTCCCAAGCCACCCTGAGAGCCCCTTCTCCAGGGGAGGGAGCCTGCTGCACACATCCTCTGTTGGTTGAGGCCACAGGCTCCTTCTGAACGGATTCCAATCAATTTTGGGTGTTGATTCCCACGTAGGCGGTTTTCTGCCTGTAAACAATTATTCCTGTATTTTGACACCCCCGTAGCGTGGTCAGACCATCTGTCTGAGCTGCACGGCTGTTTAATGGGAGTTAAAGTGCCATGAGCTGCAGATGCAGAGCTGGCTCTGGGATTGCTTTGGAACAGCCATCAAACCCCTGAGGTGCACATGTAAGTTTATAAAATCACAGAACGGTTTGGGTTGGAAGGGGCTTTAAAGATCACCTCATTCCAAACACTTTCCCCAGGCCAGAGACACCTTCCACTAGACCAGGTTGCTCCAAGCCCTGTATAACCTGGCCTTGGACACTTCCAGGGATGGGGCAGCCACACACAACTTGTGCCAGGGCTTCCCCACACTCACAGGGAAGAATTCCTGCCATATATCTAACCCAGATATCCGCTCTTTCAGTTTGACCCCATTATTCTTCATTACGTGGCTGACGCCAGCCAGTCATCCATCACCCATCCCCTGCGGGCATTCCACGGCACGCAGAGCCCTCCACAGCCCGAGCTGTGCCTTTCCCCAACCCACTGACCACCACACCCAGGTGGTGAGGCCACTGGATTCCCACCCCAGCTGGGAGCAGCACCCCAGAGGGACACCCCGGTCTCCCCCGGCACGGGTCAGCGCTGCGGTGGCCGCTTTCCAGCCCTGCTCCGGGGCAAAGAATGTAGCACATTAAGATGTAAGACATGCAAGATTTACTGTGAAGGGAAAGCCTTTAATCTGGAGCAGGCTTCAAACAAGTGCCAGCTCCTTTCAACTCTATCCCCACACACACGGGGAGCCGGTGCGGGACCGGCTGTCGCTCCAGAGGAGCGTGGCAGCGAGGGCAGCACTGATGGGAGGTTGGCAGGGCAGATTCCCAGCCCCACCAGCTGCGGGTCACAGGGGGCTGGAGGCACCGGGGAGCATGTCCATAGGCTTGGATGGAACGTTCCCTCATGTCCTGTGCCACAGGGACGGGAGGCACGAGCCGCACACGGACCCCGCTGCTGCCAAGGACTCTGGGCCACGTGTTTGGGAGAGCCAGGGACAGACACTGTGTGAGCCGTGGGCCACACAGAGACCACCTGTCTGGCACAGCGGGCAGCAGAGCCCCCCCAGAGTCCCACCACACTCCACGCAATGGGATGCAGAAGACACAGGACAGGGCAATGAGGGGGAAAAACTTCCCCCAAAAAGCTGCCATGCCCTGGGCACTGTCCCAGGCCCCTCTGCAGGGTGCCTCCTGTTCAAGCAGGAGCAGTGTGGGTTCCATCCCCAGTGCCCTCCCACAGCCACTGCAGCATCCTCCCTCATCCCTCCATGCACGCTCCCAACAGGAAGGTCTCAGACCTCTCCTCTCCCAGACTCCTGGTCCCATCCAGCACACGGCAACAACCTCACCCTGTCCCTCAGAGTGGTGCAAAAGGCCCAGACCACGTGCAAAAGTTCAGGCTCTGTGAGGGAAACAGAAGCCCCAGGGTAAGGACTTTCTGTTATCCTGACGTGCAATGGCCAGAAGGGCCCCAGGGGCTGGTTGGGTTCACAGGGCAGCAGCTCCAGCCCACACTGCTGCTTCCCTTCATCCTCCCTCCAGCCTCAGAAGGACACCAGCCTGCTCCAGGACTGATTTCCGGGGCTGCACTCCACCAAAGGGTTCCCACGCTCCGGGGTGGAGGGGTTGGGACAAGAAAAGCACTTATCACACACTGCTCTTTCTGCAGGGCGGGTGGAATGCAGCCACTGGCAGACAGGGAGCTGTGCTCCCAGTGCCCACTGGGATGCTCCCAGAGAGTGGGAGGGGGGATAAACACAGCCTTCTGCCTATAGGACACACCAGCAGGAGTGGCCCAGCCACCCTCTTTAAAAGCATCTCTTTCCTTTATGTTTCCTCCAATCTTCTTCGGGCAGGGTTAGAAAAGCCCAGCCTGAAGCACAAACAAAATGCTCCACGGGAAAGGAGCATTTATTGTTGTTATCTGTTGGGATGGACAGGCTAAATCCATCCAGAGGGATCTGCTGGCCCTGCACTGGACTCTGCCCAGCATGGGTGGGCATGACATCAAGTTAAGATGAGCTCAGAGTTAAGACGAGCTCAGAGTTAAGACACACTTAATGCAGAGCCTACACTACCACCACCAAGGTTGTTCCCAGAACTTGTTCCCCTAAGCAGACCCCACTTCCAGCTTTTTTAAGGCTGTGCAACACCATCCCCACTCTCTCAAGTCCCAGCCAGCTCCTCCCACCAGCCCTGCCCCGCTCCCCTCTGGCTCCATGGCACTGAAATCCCGAAGCCACGAGTAGAGCTGCGGGGTGGGATGTTGCAGAAGCACCACTGGCAGCCTCCAGGGAGCCAGGCACTTCCAGGAGGCCTCCACAGAGCCTGGAAAAGACTCCCTTGGGCAAAGAAAGCGCAAGTCCAGCTGGCCAGGAGCGAGCGAGAGCTGTCTGGGAGAAATCACCAGTCTAGCAAAACAATTCCAGCCTGGATTTCTTTACATCTCCCCCCTCCCTCAGTGCCTGGGAACTGGGCCTGAGCCAGCAGCGCTGAGCACAGCAGGCAAGGGTTCTCATGAGCCAGAAGAGCATGAAGTGCATCAGCTGGTGTCAGTAGGAAGCTTGGGATGAAGAAGGCAGGGTTGAGGAGGAATTTGGCAGATACGCTCCCCTAGCTTTGAATCCAAAGCAAAGATGCTCCCAAGCAACCAAAGTTCCCTCCACTAACAAATCTGCAAGAGGTTCCTACCCACCATCAGCTCCACTTTCACGTGCAAATGGAAGGATCATGTTGTGTCCAAACCAATTTGCCCAAGCTGCCATGAAACCCCGACAGAACTCCCGGTGTTTTTATCCCCAAAGAGCACGTGAGATCCACACACCCACCACTCCAACAGCGCAGCCACACACCAGGAAAGCTGTTGCTTCTCCCCCCCTCACTGAGCAAACCAGGGGAAGGCAGAGCAGGTACCTGGGTCTGCCTGCAGACTCCCTAGGGAAAGGGAATTGCAGCTTGAAAACAACAGGCTGGTTCAGGAAGCGTCCCCGTGCCCTTCATCCCGCTGAGCTGCCAGCTCAGAAATCCCTCCTGCGGTTTGTTAGCAAATAAATCCTGGAACTTGAGCTGGGCTGGGAGCTGCCCTGGCAAGGAGAGGGACACCCTGCAAACCAGGGAGCTGTCAGAGCCCTGGTGAGAACAGAACTCGGGGCAGGACCCTGCAGGGAAGGCTGAGGAAGCAAGACGGCTCCTTTCCCAGGGGATGAGAGAAAAATCAGGCTCATCTGCACAGAAAAACCACACAGCATGGCTGGGAAGTGCCTGTTTACCCTGCACCACATCAGAGCCAGCTCCTACAGAGCATCCTTCCAGGTTTCCAGGGGAAGCTGTTAGCAGCAGGGTGTTTTGGTTCTGACTGGAGCCCCAGGCTTACAACAGCAGCAGTGGCGGCACCATCCAGCTGGAAAAACTCCTGCTCCGCTCCCCGTGGGCTGCCAGAGGGAGCACATCTCACCTCTGCTCAGGAAACAGAGCACAGAGCGGGCAGGTGAGCCCGAGCCAGCCCAGGGCTGGGGGAGCAGATGCCAGAGGAATGGTGAGGTGCGGAGAGGAGAGGCAGGGATCCCACCCATCAGCACATCAGCACTGCCAGCCACGCTCACCACCCCAGAGCCTGCCGGCTCCAGGTGGCCCAGCCCACAGTCCCACCTCCCCTACGGCCACGGGGAAGCTGCTGCCCACAGCTGGGATGAGGGTGGTCCATGGACCAGCCTGGGTCTTGCCACCCACCCCTTGTAATCCAGGGGTTTAATCCCCACCTCAGGAATCGGGATTCTGGCACACACACGGGCTCTTCAGCCCAGCCCTGTATGACTTTTCCAACCTAATCTCTTCTATGATTCTATGACTGCCAGGGCAACTCCAGTGTCTCCCCAAGTGGCCCTTGGCAGGCTGAGCAGTGCCAGCCCCGGTGGAACCTGCTCCCATCATTCCCCAGCCAGGCAGAAACAGTGGCCTCAGAACCCAAGGGGTGCCCAGGCACCTGCAGCTCTCACCCTTCTCCCCCTGCAGGGTCTCTGTGTGCTCTCCAGCATCGGGACATGCAGTTTGATCCAAGGATTTACCAGGAAAGCCCAAGGGCTTGGCTTTCTCGAAGCAGTGGAAGCGTCAGATCCTTTTGATAACACAGAGTCTAAACCCAGACGTATTTTTTCCTATTTACTTGAGCCACTTCTGGAAGAAGCAGCTTTTCCCTCCCATTCCAAGTTGGAAGGCTGGCCCAGGACTGTGTTAGTACCTTCAAGCCTGGCCTGGGTTATTGCCCAAGATCCCTCAGCAGAAGCAAAATGGGCACCAGCTCCGATGGAGGCTCCTCCAAAAAGCAGCCCTGCCCTCCAGGCCCAGCCAGCTCTGTACTTCCCCGAGTAAGTGGGTGGGAAAAATCCAGCCTTTGATGTTCCACTGAGCAGCTCCAAAACAAAGATGGACTACGGGAGATAAAAACACCAAACAAACTTCGCAACGGGATATATCCGGCAGATAAAGCGGGAAAGAATTCCATTTCCATGGAAGGCAGGCTGCATGAGGTCCGTGGAATAACCCAACGGCAGCTGTTTTCCACTCCCAGCACACGCTGCTTTCACAGGCAGCGCAGCAGCCGAGCACTGGGGGGGTTGGTGGGGGGCACAAAATCCAGGGAGCCAGGAAAAGCCCATCCTGACAAAGCCGCTCCCCGAATCAGCAGGCAGCAGCTGTGGGCAAGGCAGCTTCCCCCCAGCCTTATCTCAACCTCCCAGAGAACAGGAGCCTTTCCCAGGTACCTGCAGCTGGATGCTCTCCAGCTCATCCCTTCACAGCATCAGGCACGAGCGAGCAGGCGGAAAAATGCAACCCGGGAAAACGGCAGCAATCCGCTCCTTAACGTGGATTCTGGTCCCAGGAGGCAGAGTCGGAGACAGGACAGCACAGACTGCTCAATCCAGAGGGAAGAGGCAATCAACTGGTTTCAAGCAGAAAAGGGAGCCAGCAGGATTGTTCTCTGTACCGGGGTGGGCACAAGATGCTCTGAGCAAGCTGCTGCCGTGGAGTCAGCCAGGCCATCCCAGGGAGCAGGTTTCCATCGTATTTCTGGAGCCACTTCCCCACTGTAAACGATCCTTGAAGCCAAAGCACTGAGAAACACCAGGGAAAAAGGGTTCTTCCACCCCAGAGGGTGGTTGGCACTGAACAGGCTCCCCAGGGCAGTGGGCACGGCCCCGAGGCTGCCAGAGCTCCAGGAGGGTTTGGACAATGCCCTGAGGGACAGGGGGGGATTTTGGGGGCTGTCCTGGACAGATGCAGGAGCTGGACTCGACGAAACTTGTGGGTCCTTTCCAGTGTGGGTTATACTCTGATTTCTGCGAAGCTTCCCCAGCCCAGCCCATGCCACCCTCCCAGGCAGCACAGCAAGGAGAGAAAGGTGCTGTTTGCAGCAACACCACCCTCCAGCCAGGCAATTTTTTGGGCTGACAGGGCAGGGTAGCCTCACAAAGCTGCTTTTCTTCCAGTTCCTGCAGCCCTCTCTGCTTCCCCTCACCATCCTCCTCCCCCCAAAAAGAGCCCCAGCGCTCAGCAGTGACACAGATGAGCCCAGCACATGGGGCTGCTGCAAAGCCCAGCTTAGAGGCAGCAGCAGGGAGGGAAGAAAGGAATGATGTGACAAGGAATAAAGTGACAAGTCTCATCTGCAGTCTGGCAGTGCCACCTCTGCTCTATCTAAGCTGCAGCCAGAGCCCTCTGCCACCACAGCCATGCAATGATAGAAACGCATCAAACTGGCAGGAAAAGGGGGTTTCTGCAAAGCTGAAAGAAGGGCTGAGACGTGGCAGGGCTGGACGGAGCAGCTCTGTGCAGAGCCCTGCCATGGGGAGCTCTGCTCCCCTGAGCCACCAGAGAGGGACCAGCTGGCACTGTGAGCACCTGGAGGCTGAGGAGAGCCACTTGAACCACCTCACCCCAAAGATTTGGTCCGAGCAGCGGACACAGCCCCAGCCAAAACACCGGGGCCACGAGCAGAGGAACCAACCAAGCAGAGCAGAATCCCAGTTTTCCACGACAAGCACCTCCAAGGGCAGCAACACCCAAGGAACTACCTCCAGCCATACCATTCCAAACAGTGAAACAGGGCTTGTTCCAAGAGCTAAATATATGCCCCAGTCCCCTGGGGGGTTGCTGTCAAACCCTGGCAGCAGGACTGCAGGAACCCTGATAATATTGTAGGATCTGCCCAGCCCTCTAAGAATAACTGCACTGCCCATGAGAACATCACAGGAATGAGCTCCCTCCTGTCCACGACACCCCTGGTACCTCACTGGAGCCAGGAACCCGCTGGCCACGGGCAGGAGTGAAAGCACATGGATTTACAGCCTAGCCCGGCGTTGCCTCAAATGGAAAACTCCTTTTTTTCCCCCCTCCCTGCAGGATTAGGAGTTTCACCCTGTGTTTCCTGAGGAGAACAGAGCAGCGCTGTGCCTGGCGCGGTCCCGCCTGGGTGTCAGTGGAAAATAACCAGCAGTTCTCCCCATAAAGAGATTAAAACCCCTTTTTTTTTTCCTTTTTTTTTTTTAATGTGAATAACAAGCTGGGAGGGAGGGAAGGGGAGCTCTGTGGGAAGCACGTGCGCACGCAGGGCATCACACTTCCACTCTTGGGGCATGAGCTCTCCCCCAGCAGAGACTCCCAGACATCCCAGGGCAGTGCTCTTTCCTTGCTGCAGCTCCACAGGCACTCTGAAAGCCCAGTTTCCCACCCCCAGCCTCCCGTGGACGGGCAGGAATAGATCCCAGCAGCCTCACCAGCCAGGAACGCCGCAGCGAGGTGGGGAAGGGGGTGTTCCAGCTGCTTTCCAGCACCCTCACAACCCCAACCAGCAGCTTCCCACCAGCTCTGCTCCTCAGTTGGCCACCTTCCCCAACCCCTGCCTCCCCAGCATTCCCCTGCCATCCTTTGACAAGCTCTGGCACTACCCAAATTCCCTCGAAGAGGCAAAAGCGGGAATGCTCCTGGAAGCTACTGGCAGCCTTGCAAGGGGCGCCTGCCTCTGCATCCAGGGGGTGCATAGCTGGCATTCCAGGCTGGCAGAGAGCTCTGCTGAGCATAATCCACCTGACCAGGGCACGTGCCAGAACAGGTTACACAAACACAGTTCAGGCTGTGAGGGGAGAGGACCTGGGACAGGGAAAGGGGTGGTGGTGGGGGGAAAGGCTGGAGAAGGAGCTGTAAATTCACCTGCACGTTTAAAGGTCCTCAAGCCAAATCTTTCCAGCTGTGGTGCAGAGCACTCTGACCCTCCCAGTGATGTCCGCACCGTGCCCACAAGCCAGAGGACACACACTCCAACAGGACCCCCCTCCTTCCTCCTGACCCACAGCATGGAGCAGACTGGGGAGAAGGAGACCGAGGACGAAACGCTGCCCCATGGCCATGTGGGCACCCCATCACCCACCCCAAAACCTGCAGCCTGAAGGGAGCACAGGCACAGCTGAGGGGAAAACAGGCCAGGAAGGGACTGGAGAAAGGAGGTGGCTGCTTGGGCAGGTTTTTGCAACGCCCAGACCTGCCCAGCCCCACGCCGAGGGAGCCGCGTGCCCGCCCTGCACACAGAGCACCCAGACGTGCACACACAGGCAGGGTGCAGCCTCCCCACCCCAAACCCAGCTCTGGAACCCCCTTCCCCGTGCCTGGGGACAGCCAGCAGGCAGCAGGGGACAGCCTGCACTCCCACCTCACCCTCTTCTTCCAAGCTTTGTGATGCTGGAAGAGAGAGCAGAACGAGGCCACTGTGGCAGGAGCAGCAACCACGACCCCTCTGCTTCCCATCCCGCTGGAGGTGCTGGGGGAAGGTGTTCAACAGAGGATGGCCAGAGCCAAGCAAGGGCCGAGCAAGCTTGTCTGAACCCCATCATCTGAAAATCAGCACTCTGGCAACTTCAGCAACCAGAATTTAACTTCTACAACTGCCAAATAATTGATTGCGCCATCGTGATTTTAGAATCGTAGAATTATTGAGTTTGAGTTGGAAGGGACCTTAAAGATCATCCAGTCCCACTCCCTGCCATGGGCAGGGACACCTTCCACTAGCCCAGGTTGCTCCAAGCCCAGTCCAACCTGGCCTTGGGCATTTCCAGGAATGGGGCAGCCACATGTCCTCTGGGAAACCTGTGCCAGGGCCTCCCCACCCTCCCAGGCTTTTGTCTAACCCTTTTCCAGCCCCTTAAATTTTCTGGCTCTTGCACCATCCAATAGCAACAAATTCC
>JAWWMA010000220.1:0-11379 GCA_035041425.1 Mionectes olivaceus | reverse complement strand
GAAGGTGAGCAAATCACAGCCTGGAGACAACGGAGAACCCCGGGAGAAGGGGGTCTCTCCCTGCCCAGGATGATGTCACCGTGTCACCACCCCAGCACAGGGACACACATCCCGGTGCCATTGTTTGCAGCGGCCTCACTGCCCAGGAATGCAGCAGCCGTGGGGGCTGGGAGAGGGTGGGAATTGCTCCCTGCTCAGAGCAGCTGGTCCCCTCCTTCCCACACCCATTAAACACAGCCAGGAGCAACCGGCTACTTATCCCCGGACCGGGGCAGCTCCAGCACCCTCTGGCATTCCAACCACGAGCCAAAGGCAGTGAGAAATAGGGGAATTTCCACAAGTTTTGGCCTCCCCGCTCAGTCAGAGCGCTCACCTTCCGCGGAGCTCAACTGGCTCCTCATGACGGAGCTTCCCCATCCAACTGCCAGGAGCTTCCACTGATCCCGGTTTATCTCTTAGATAAACAGCATCAGTTAAAACAATTTGCTCGGGGATTTTATCGCTACATAAACAGCCAGCCCGGTGTAACAGGGAAAGCTGAAAGAGAAACTGGCTGGAAGCAGGGGGGTGGACAGAGGGAACAAAAACCTGCTTCCTCAAAGGCCGGTTCCCCAGGAGCTATCCCAAAGGAAACTACAGCTCATCCCAGGCCAAGTTCTTGCCAATCCCAAGCCATGGGAATGGCTCCCCACAGCCTAAAGGATTCACTTGGGTAATAAGTGGATGAGAACTCAATTCTGAGCCTGTAGCCTTGATGGATCTGCTTGTTAGGGAATGAAGAGGATGAGCCCAAAGGAATCTCGTGGCAGAAGAGATGGAGCCACAGTGCAATCCTGCACTTCCTGCAGAGGAAAAACACTCCGGGGTACCACGATAAAAATGCCATTGAAAACACAGATGAGGATCCCAAACATATAAAACATGAGAGTGAAGGAGCCATTCCCCCTGGGAGAGCACACAGCAATCCCCCAGACACTTATCCTGGTCCATAACCAGGCTGCAGCATCCCTGGGATAGGGGCACAGTCAGCCCCCTCCAGCTCCAATCCTGCTTCACACACAGACGTCTGGGAGTCACAGGATCAATCCTGAACTCAAAGCAAGGCCCTTTTTGCTCTGCTGAGCCACTCCAGGGGCTGGATCTTTCCCAGCAACCCCGCACAAGCCTCTCAAAATCAGCACATGCCCTTTTCCCACCAGGACAAGCCTCCAAGAAACTCCTCAGCACCGCAGAAGGGATGAGAGACCACCCTATGCCAGGCAGGGACCCCACTCTGCCCGCACCCCTGGGTGGCCACTGCCACCTCTGGTGCCGTGCCACGGCCCCAGGAACGCCCTGCTCCCCTTTTCCTGCGGGCAGGCTGCTCCTCCCACGCCTTGTCCCGCAGATCCCAGCCTTGCAGGGCTTCTCCTGCCAGCCTACCTGGCTGAGCTATGCCTGGAATGCCGCCCCTGGCCGCCCGCCCAGGCGCTGCTGCCCGTTAGCACAGGACAGGATTAAGGTTTATCTCGGCAGAGGGGTGCAAGGCAGCGCCCAGCCCAGCCCAGGGAAGCACCTCTCTGCCAAGCTGGATGCATGGCAGCACTGGGGTAACAGACACCAGGGCAGAGAACCCCCTGGAGGGGTCCAAAATCCCCCTGCCCACCACCTGCCTCTGCTCTCAGAGGTGCAAGACGCTCACCTCACACCCCACACAGCTGCTTAATCCCTCCCCAGAGGTGTCTTGCTGGAAGCTACAGGGAAATAGTGCCCAAGGGATGAGGGTGGGGGGAGCCTCAGCCTGCCCTGACCCTCACAGGGACCACTGGGAAGGGGAATTCTGCACTGCTGGGAAGGCATCGGAGGAGCCACAGCCCGTGGTACTGCTAAAGGGAGCCCAGGCACTGAGGGACAGCCCCAAAACATGCTCTAACCTCTTTGTCATGGAATATCCTCAGCTGAAAGGGATTCACAAAGATCAGAGTCCAACCCCTGGCCCCGCACAGACGCCCCAACAATCCCACCCTGTCCCTCAGAGTGTTGTCCAAACCCTCCTGGAGCTCTGGCAGCCTTGGGGCTGTGACACTGCCCTGGGGAGCCTGGTCAGTGCCAACCACCCTCTGGGGGAAGAACCTTCTCTTAATATCCATCCTAACCCTCCCCTGACACAGCTCCATGCCATTCCCTTGGGTTTGCTCCTCTCCTCTCTTTTCAGGCTCCGATTTGTGCCTCCCCCAGGCATGGGGAATCTCACCAGATGAACAGAAAACAGGGCTGAAAACACACCTCTTCCAGCTCCAGCCGGGCAATTTGATTTTTCCATGGCCATGCCCAGCACAGCAGCTGCTTCCTGAGCAATGCAAATCAGGGAAGTCTGCTTGGGAGCTGCCCTGTCCTGGGGTGGGAAGCCAGGATCCAACAGGCCTTATCAGCCCCCTTCTCCAATGCTGATGCTTCTTCTGCAACACAGTTATCCCTTGGTTTTCAAAAGTACCTGAAGGCCTGAGCTGACCTAAGGCCCCAGAGCGTTATTTTATCCCAGAAATAGAGCGAGCTGTGGTGCTTCTTGGCCAAGGAGAAGAGCTTTATAGCCAAGGCAATCACAATTTGGCAGCTGAATTAGTTGGCAAGAGATGCATTGGTTGATTTTTCTCCCTCCAGGGACTTCTCTTCTGCAGTCTGGGGGTGCAGAAGTGCTGCAAGTGCTGGAAGGCACAACCTGCTCCACCCTTTGGTTACCAGAGCTGAGCACGGGGCAGCTCCTGTTCCCAGAGGATCTGCCATAATCCCAGCCAGGTTAAAGGTTCTGGCACCATCCTCCACCTGCACCACAGGCTGGCACAGCACAGGATGGGCTGGGAAAGGGTTTATAGAGACTGGTTTTTAGAAGCTGAGTTTAGATGGGGGCTGTGACACACACACCAACCCCCACAGGAGTGGGAAGTGATGACAATTTAACCCTGAGCAGCCCTCCTGGCCTTTGGGTCCTGCAGCATGAGCTGGCCCAGCCTGCAGGAGAAGGGAGAGAGACAGGAATTATGCCAGAAGGAAGTCAGGAACTAGCTCTAGCCATGCTCTCCCTTAGCTAAAACCCCAAGAAATTCCAACTTCAACACCTCTTCTATTTGCTCCCCCCTCCAGAGCAGCCAGGGATGCTCAGACTGTGCACAGGCAGAGGAAAGAACCAGGCTGGGAATGCCCAAGAGCACATTTACAGGACACCTTGGGCACATAATCCTCTGGCGTTGTGGCTGCAGCATCACTGTCTGCTCTGTTCATTCCAAGCAAGATACAGGTGGGTATCCATAGTTATCCCGAGTTTCCCTTTCCGCTGCCAGCAGCTGTGAGCAGCCCACAGAGCTCAGACTCCTGGGTCCCAACCCCAGCTTGGTCCCAGACCTGCTCTGCAAACTGGGATTGCTGCTCCCTCCCCAGACCTGCCTCACCCTGCAGGAATGCAGACAGGCCCTGAGGGAGTCAAACACCTTCTTAACACAGGCAAACTGCTGTAAAGCCCTTACAGGAGAGATAACTGCTGTTATCACACTGTTCTCCAGCATATCCATGCCTGGAAGTGCCCAAGGCCAGGCTTGGAGCACCCTGGGCTAGTGGAAGGTGTCCCTGCCTGTGGCAGGGGGTGAGACTGGATGATCTCAGGTCGCTTCCAACCCAAACCATTCCATGATTCTACTAAATTCAGAACCTCCACGCTTCCCTCTGCCACCAGAGAGAGCAGTTTGGACGAGACCCATTCCAACCCAAAGCATTCCTGTGTGTCTGAAGGGAGCTGGGAGCTGCTCTCTGACCCGAAACACAGACCCAAGGATTAAAAACCCACGGACAGGCAACACACTTGCAAGTGCAGAGATCAGCAAAAGTTCCCTCTGCCTTTTTTTCTGTTCCCCTTGTTTTAATTATCCCCCACAAATCAAAGATGCTGAGGCACAGCCAGTCCTCCAGCTCACTTTAGCTAATTAGCATCCCTGCAAGACAGAGGGAGCACAGTGGCCTGATATTAGGCAAGAAGATGCACTTCCAGCCCGTCAGGATGACACAACGTCCTCTGGGAGTGTGCAATTCCAACATCCACTCCAATGCAGGGGGGGAAAAGCAGGGTGGGAAGAGGCAGTTGGTTGTGGAAGAGGTTAAGGTTGTCTCCCAAAGCTGGGGAAGGGCAGTAGAGCCATTTTAACCCGTTTTCCTTCTCCCAGAAAGGCAGCCTGAGAGGAGATAATGGAATAAAGATGCTGCAGAGTGAGGCTACAGCAAAGCCCTGCTGTGAAGGAGCATCTCCAGCCTATAAAGAATGAGCAGCAGAGCCAGGGCTCTTCCAGGGCAGAAAACCACTAAATCCAAGTAATCCACCCAAATCCACGTGGCCTCAGCTCCGGGAGGAAAACCACTGGCTGGTTACTCTGAGAATGACACACACACAGACTCCCCTCTGCAGCATGCCAGGCAAATTCCAGCCACAGCTCCTACAAGGCAGAGGTGACAGACACTGCTACAGAGGTTTGTGTTGCAAAACATCTTTACAGCGTTCCTGCTGCCTGGAAGTACCCCTGGGATGGGGCAAAGCAGCTGCACTGTCAGTGCAAGGCAAAGCAAACAGGCAGCACGTTTCCCCACCAGAGAAAGTGGCTTCTGGGCGAAGCTGAAATGTGGATTTAAGGAGGAAAGTGGAATTAACAGGGTTGGAACGAGGCCAAGGCACGAGAGCTCAGACAGAGGTTACTGATCAGCTCAAGGGCAACGGGGAAAGCGGGTGAGGCAGCGGGGTGGGAGAGTGGAAGCTCTTAAATAGAATATTGGGGGAAAAAATTCTTCACTGAAAGGACAGGGGTCAGGAATCAGCAGCCCTGGAAAGGCTCAAAAACTCGGGGCTGTGGCACCTGAGGATGTGGTTTAGTGGCTGCTGGGTTAATGGTTGGACTCAGCGATCTCAGAGGGCTTTTCCAACCTAAATTATTCTATTCTGTGATTCTTAGGGAGGCCAGCAATTGGTGGGAGCTGGAGGCAGGAGTGGGGATGGAGCCCAGCCTGTGTCCCTGTGCACCCCCAGCCACTCTGGTCACTCTGACACCTTTTAGGAGGACAGGGTGCTGGGCATAGGGAAGAGCCAGGGGAGAGGAAAAAAAAAAATCAGAAGTAAGTAAGAAAGTGGTTTGAAACCTCACCTCCCACATTCTCACTCGCTCTGTAGTCTGTGCTGCAGCCAGGCTGAAATTAGCCAAATTGAGTATGAATTATTGAAAGCACCCGAGCCCCATTTCCTCTGCTAATCAAAGAAAATGATTCCAGGAAGCTGAAAATGCGGGAAGAGAAGCAGCTTTTCACGGAAAAAAAAACCAAGAAAAAAAGAAGGCGGCACTGCTAGAAGGACTTTTGTAAGGGCACTGCTCACCTCCTCCATCCCACCAGGATGCATCCATCCATCCATCCATCCACCCATCCGGGTCCTGGGGCACAGTCACTCTGTCCCCACCCTGGCCACACCGCACATCAAAGCTCTCCTGCTCTGGGAAGTCATCCCGAAGGAATGCAGGATCTTTACAGAGCGTTTATTAAGATAAACAGACCAAAGTCCCACTCCTGGGCCCCGGATTAGTGCGGGACAAGCCCGGGCGGGTGTGCCGGTGGTTTCGGCAGGCGCCTGGCAGGGAGATGCCCCTGGGGCTCCTGGGCAGACACTGGCCCGTCCAGTGCTGCCCATCATCACCCATCAGGGAGCCCCAAGGCTGGGGCAGGTCCTCCCCACCAGCAGATCCCAGCTCCTGGACTTTTACTTGAAAAACCAAGTGAGCACTGAGATGTTTTCCTGGCCTCCCTTCTCCTGGGACAGGTCCTGCGGGTGCCCAGGCTGACCTGTGTGCCCAGCTTTTGGGCCAGAGAGGGCCCAAGACAACCAGCACGAGCTCCAGGTGTACCAAAGGGAAAGCTGAACTGAGTTCTGAGAGCCACCCAGCTCCCAACTGGCTGCAAGTTGGTGGCAGCATTAAACCAACCCCAATTCCTACCCGGGGCTGTCTGGCTGTGCCCTGTGAGCAGCCCCAAGCTGTGCATTGACCTGACACCTCCAGCACACACAGAGTGAGGGCTCCATCCCATGTGGAAAAGGGCCAATGTGTAGGATCA
Source organism: Mionectes olivaceus (assembly GCA_035041425.1). Lineage (NCBI taxonomy): Eukaryota > Metazoa > Chordata > Aves > Passeriformes > Tyrannidae > Mionectes > Mionectes olivaceus. The sequence continues at coordinate 5,265 of JAWWMA010000220.1, read as the reverse complement.
GCTCCCAGATTCTCATCCAGCTGGAGCAGGGAGGGATGCAGATCCCCAGGTTACTGGGGGCGGGCACGGGGTGCCAGGGAGAGGTGATGAGACAAAAAAAAAACCCTGCACCTGAGTCCCAAAAACAGTTCTGCCAATCCAGGGGATGCAAAGAGGATGGAGGAGATGCCAGGATCCCAAACCTGCAGGAATTCCACCCAGGAGATGCTCAGAGGGACAGGTTCCAAGCCAGCTTTGTCACCAGTGGTGCCTGCCAGGTGAAGTGTCCCCACAGTCTCCCTCACTCCCTGGTGCCCTGGAGGGAGCAGCTGCCCCCACAGTGGGATTTTTTTCTCTCCCACACATCCCCAGCACCTCCAGCAAAAGCTGCACATGCCCATGGAGCAGCTCCCTGCAGGAATATCTGTCTGGGAGAGCTGCAACACAGCTCTGGTCAAGTCCCCTGAGCATCCCACACTGAGAAGCTCCAAAAGGATGCTACAGAGAATGGGGCCATGGGAATGTTTCAGCCCCTGGGAACTCAAAATACCTTTCCCACTCCACATATTTTTCCTTTTCTTCTGCCCCATATCCTTACAAAAAGGATTGAACAGGGGGAATGCTGCTTCCCTAAGCATTCCCACCAGCCCCAGACCAGCCCTGATCCAGCATCCAGCAGTTCACCAGGAAAACACGGGGCAGGAGGAGGCACAGAGCCTGCAGCACAGCAAACAAGTCCCCATCCCCTCCAAGATACCCATGGAGCAGACAGAAGGAGAAGCAGAACCCAGAGCACATGGCCAGAGCCCAGCACGTGTCACAGCAGCATCTGTGCTGCTGACCAGGGGACCCCCTGATCCCGCAGAGAAATGCAGCAGGATGTGCCAGAGAGGGAAGCAGGGCCAAAGGAGCCTTCCCAGACCAGTAGCCTCCCACACCAGATTAAAATTCCATAGGAATTTGCTAAACAAATCGACTCTCTCAGCTCCTGCCGCCAGGCCAGGGGATGTTTTGCATTACTGCCACGCAAGGGAGGGAGCAAACAGCCCCCCCAGGCTTGGCCCAGCCACGGGGCCCCCCCACACCAGCAGCTCCTGCAAGCCCCTGTCCCAGCCAGGGGCTTCTGCAGGCTCCATCCATCACTGGCACAGCAGGAAACCACCCCAAATAATCCCCCAGTGCCACCGCCTGACACAGCAGCTCCAACCCCAGCATCCAGCTGAGCTGCAGGGCTGGGGAGGCAGGAAGGGGCCCCCCAGGGCTGTCCAGAGGTGGATTCTCCCCTCTCCACTCTCTCCTCCTCTCCCTTTCCCACATTTCACAGCTGCTGCCTGATTCTCTCACCCTCCCGGGACCGAGGTGTTGACGCCATTCTCATTATCTCTGATTCAAAGCAGAGCCAAGAAGAGGAGAGAAAGGAAAAGGGGGGGTGAAAAAACCACCTCCTTTAAGAAGAAACCCACACACCAACCGTCTTCCAAGCCCCCTCCCTCGGCCTGCTCTGGAGCACAATGAAATGGCAGGGATGGATTCAAAAGAAATAGTTGCAGGGTTGGAAGGAGAGCAGAGCATGGGAAGTGACCACAAGGCTGAATCACCTAAGGCAGACCCGTGCCAGCGATTTCCTTGCTGAGAGGAGCCCACTGTGCATTCCTTAGAGCCTCTGCAAGGAGCCTGAAAAGGAAATTTTGCATGGGCTGGTTTACAAGAACAAAACGCCTCAGTTGTGGGGAGAGCTAAAAAGAAAAGAGAGGAGACAGAATAAAAGTGAGCAGGCAGAAGACAAAACAGGATGGAGAGTGGAACTTAAAGGGAGATGCTCTCAAAGCAGCAAGCATGAGAGAGAGTTTGGGAGGAGAGGCAATGTGGAAGATGGAATTCTGCCACAGGGTTGCTGCAGAGATGAAAAAAAGAAGTCAGAGGAGAGTTCTGGACTGGCTAAAAATCAGAATTTCAACAGGAACTATGTCAGTTTTTGATACATATGGAGCATCTGCAGTGATCTGAACACGAGCCAGAGCAGCTCTGTGATGGGCATCCACACAGAGCAGAGTTCCACAGGCCCACCTGCTGCGGTCACAGCAGCGCTCCAAGACCCCACTTTGGCCCCCTCCACTCCCCAAAACACCACACACCCCCCAAAGGTGGCTATCCTGGCATCTCACCCACCCACCTCACTGCCCACCCAGAGGGAGCAGCAGAGCCAAGCCCTAGCCATGGACACTCTCAGCATCCTGGGAAGGCAGCAGGTAAGCCCTGACAGGATTTGGGACAACTGCTCCATGCACACATACAGAGGGTCAGTGCTCAGTCTTGCTCTCGCCGCTGGAACAATTCCCATCAGGGAGGCACAGCATCACCCACAGACTGCCCTCAAAAAACAGGCAGATCCACCCTGGCCAACAGGCTTAACCACCCCCTGACTGGGCTCTGTTTTCCAATCACCTCAAAGCTGAGGTTCTCCAGGACATCTGCAAGGAAATAATTACCCCAAAAGCCACAGCCTCACTGTGCTTGCTCCTTGACCGCTGGTCGTGCGCTGGAGTCACTGCTACCTACTAAACCACGCCAGTTTAGAGTCAAGAGCTTCTTGAAGATGCTGCAGGGAGGAGGGTCCCAAACCACCAGCAGGACCCCTCAGTCACAGTGGCGTGGGCTGACTGTGCCCGACACCACCCGGCCCCACAAAAACCCAACTCACATGGGCTTTTCCCAGCAGGAACCCGCACACACATCCCAGAGCTCACCAAGCCTCAGCCAGGCCGGTCACTCCAGTGCTAATGCAAACTGTGCCACGGCCAGGCGGTGCCCAAGAGGAGCTCTGGGGTCTCAATTAGCCCAAGAGCTAACGAGGGTTTTTAATCTGAGCTTCCTTCCACCCGGACGGCCCCATGAGGAGTCGCCGCGCACAGAAATCCTGATTTCCTTCAAGTGCTGTTGTGATCAAAGGGAAATGTGAGACACACTCACACAGGGGAGAGATATCTCGGGGTTAGTCAGCTGTTGAGCTCCAGAGCAGTGTGGTTGATGGTGTCAGGGGAGAGCCAGGAGAGGACAGCCGGGATGCTCCGGTACCTGCCCAGCGACTCCGGCCCCCCTCGTGCACTACCAGCACTCCATGAGCAATGCACTGTGGTTCTCTGGGCTGATTATTTCCCTGGGAAGCCTCACTCAGATGCCCCAAAGAACAAGAGGAAATCCACTCCCGCTGTCTCCTTTCCACACTTTCACCCTCCCCACAGAGGTGGGGGACCAGAGCAAACATCCCGCTCCGCCCACTCCCAATCTGTGTCCCAGCCTCCTGAGCTGCTCCTCTGCCCTTCAGCACCAAAAACTCCCCTTTCAGACCCCCCCCAAAAAAGTGCTGGAGCCAGTTTGCAGAGCTCAGCTGGAGTCTTGCACTTCAACTCCAGCTGGTCAAAGCTTTCTTTTTTTTCCCACCACAATTAAGTATAATCAAATCACGGTGTTTTTCACTCCAACCTGAGCTGTTTCACAGAGATGCCCTGGTTTGAACTCCCCTCTTAGACAGGCAAGATTTGGATGTCTAGGATTTTTCCAGGCTGGAGCAACAGGAGATGAAGATACTCAAAACATTCGTGTTTTTCCACTCAGCTGCTGCCATTCCTCCAATTCTTTCTGCAAAAGCACTCAAAGGTTTGTTTTTGAAACTCAAAGCGCAGCAAAGAGCAGCGTCCTGGGCAGCTTCGCTTTGAACCCCTCCTGCGAGGAGTTGATGGGAAACAAGTCCTGGAGCTAAATTCTCAGACTGGGGAGCTCAGAAATGGTTCCCAGGGTGGCAGGAGCAGGTTCTTAGGCCTGGTTTTGCAGGGCTTTCCAGAAGCCAGGTGGGCAGGTGAGCTGAAAGGGCCTTCCACAGACCTCAGGGGAGGCCTGAGCTTCAACAGGGCTCAAGGGAGAACAAAGTGAATTTGGTCCATGCTGGCTGCAAAAATCCTGCTCGTGCTCAACTTTCCAGGATACACAGGAATACCAAGATGTGGGAAGAGCAGCAAGTCCATGTGACATGACAAAAAAAGTGGGTTTACCAAGGCAAGTGAAGCAGCTGCCAAGACAGCTGGATGCCAAAATCAGAACCACATCCACCCTGAGCAAAACTTTCAACCCATCTGAGATATCAGTAACTCAAGGGCACATTGTTCTTGTCATTTCTCAACACCCCCCCTTGGACAGTTCTCCACCAGTCAGGAGAAATCAGGTCCACCACACACGTCCTTTGTCTTCCAGCCCCTCAAAATACACACCAGCCATTATAGATAAATATATATTTTTTTTAGAAAGCCTCCAGTGCTCTTCCTCCTTACAAACCCCACTCTTGGGAGCCACTCTGCTGAACCAGCTCTCTCCCAAGCCCCAGAGTTGGGTCATTTACCCCTGTCAGCATTCACAGCTGGAAAAAGGGGTTATGGCCTCTCTGCTGCACATCCAAGGGGAGGAGGGAGCCAAACCCGCCTGTTTATTTGTTGTCTGTGCAGAATTCCTGCATTCCTTCCCCATGTTTACTCATCTGCTCTCAGGACATACTCAGAGCCCAGCAAAGGGCTTTGGGGGCACCACGTTCCCCCCCTGGGCTTCAGGCTCTTGCTGGAACCAGGACAAGGAAGGAAGCCAGGGAATGGGTTACTACAGAATATTTCCAAGGTGGGTGAGGAAAAAAGATCAATTCTCCACAGCTCTGCTCTTCACAGAGACACAGCTCCACACCTGGATGTCTAAGACTGGTTCTAACTTAGTTACACCCTGGAGAAGCACAATTTACCTGCAAGCTGAATTTGTCTGGCCCCTCAGATCCCTGCAGGAGATCATCCACAAGGCTCCAAGCAAGCAAGGAAGCTCCAAAACACAGGAAGCCAGGGCTCACTGTGATGAAGGACAGGCCTTCACCACAGCATTAACCCATTAACTCGTTAGTTCTAAACCCACAGGAAGATCTAACTCAGGTGGGAGCAGCCTAAATTCCCCTGGGGAGTGGTTGCCAACCCTCTGTGTCAGGACAGGACCTGCCGTGGGGGATGCTCCGACCACGTCACAGAAAGGACTGGAAATGCACCAGATCTGGAGTAAAACGAACATAAACTCGGTTGTGTGACAGCGAGGTCAGTGCCAGGCACTGTCCCTGGGACAGGAGTCCACGGACCAGAGCACCAGGAACTGGGATCAGCTCAGCACGGGGCTGATAACATCAGAGTTATGGCTTTGATCCCTGTGAGGGCCATTCACTTCAGAGCTGGGCTCTACAGTCATTGTGGGTCCCCTTTCCACTCA
>JAWWMA010000219.1:0-14611 GCA_035041425.1 Mionectes olivaceus | reverse complement strand
TGAGGTGCAGAGAAGTGTCATAAGCAAAGAGTGGATTTTCTGTCAACCAGGGGGGCTCCTCTGTGTGTCCCTGTGGTCTGTGGAAGGGACAGTGTGGGAGTTCTCCAGCTGAAGGCACGTGCAGTCCGAAGGGAATGGCGTGTTCTGCCCGAAGGGGACAAAGTGTGAGGGGAAATTGGCTAATCCTGTAGAACTCCTGGCTTCAAAATGCCACTGACTGAAAGGCCAGGCAGGGGCTGAAGATTAAGATCCTTCAGACAGAGCTGTCAGATGGTTTGCCATTTTTCATTTGTCCAGTTGCCTGGGCTGAGGGTTAAAAGGACTTCCCTCCCTCCTCAGGACTTGCTTTGGGTTTCCAGAAGGCAACATTCTCTTTACAGATGGGATGTGAAGGACAGGGGGCTGATTTGGGGGGTTTTCTTCTATAAAACATCACTAATTTTATGGTTAGCTCTGAAAACAACATTTTGAACTTGATCCCCCAGGCAGCAAAGGAGCCACGGGCAGGTGATCCAAGAAGGCCTGAATATGAAAACCAGACACCCCAGCGGAAACTTCCAAGGATTTGAGGCTGCAGAACCAATTTAGTCCTCTGAAACTCCTGTCTGCACTCCCTCTGGGCAGCCACCAAGGCAGTCAGAGGGCTGGAGCAGCTCTGCTGGGAGGGAAGGCTGGGAGCGTTGGGGTTGGAGAAGAGAACCTGTCCAAGGCCAGGTTGGAGCGACCTGGGCTAGTGGAAGATGCCCCTGCCCATGGCAGGGGATGGAACTGGGTGAGCTTGAAGGTCCCTTCCAACCCAAACCATTCCAGGATTCCCTGGTTCTTTGACTGCCCCATCCCTTCTGCAAGGGGGGTTGGACCCCGTGTTTAAGGACTGAGGTGTGGGTTCAAGTCCACCTGCAAAGGTGAGAGTGGCACCCCTAAAGCAGGGTCTGCTCCAGACATAGGGAATGTTCAAGTCTTGGACCATTTCCTAACTTTGGTCTCCATCCCTGTTCAATTCCTGAGCCTCGGCTGAACCCGAAACCTCAAGTTCTGTCGGACTTCTCCCATTTCCTGTTAACTAGAGAACAGCTCTGGCCAGGTTTGGGTGAATTCCCTGGTCCTCATTGATGCACAATCCATTAGCAGGAGGAGAGGGGAAAAGAACACCTCCTGTTGTCTGGGATGAACATCTCAGCCTGGCTGCTGCTTGAACACGGAGCTTGGAAAAGCTCCACTTGGAATTGGACCCTCCAGTGCAGATAAATGGCAGCTCATTTCGGGCGGATCTCAAGTTCTCGTGTTCCTGCAGAACATCCTCTTCCTCAAACACCTCATTGCAGGGTTGAGTTCAGCACTCAGGGAGGTTCATCCTGATCACATCAAACTGGTTATTAACTCCCTTTTGCACTGCAGGGCCAGGAATTGTTGGGTTAAAGCACTGGAGATGCTCGGGGTTGTGGGAATTCTGCTGAGCCTCTTTATCATCACTGCCTCTGGATTCAGGAGAAGGAATTGTTATCCACTTTAGAGGCTCCCCATGCCACAGCACCTTAAGAAGCGGAGTTAATGGAACAGCAGGAGTGTGTCCTCCCAACACACCAGCCAGTTCTCTGTCATTTTAACCCCTGGCCTTTGTTAATTGTTGTTTGTGGATCAGATTTTCCTCTGCCCGTTGCTCTGTGGGACATGAGGGTGGTTGATGTCTCCAGCCCACTTCAAGTCTGTGTCTGGCTGTCTCTGTTCAACAATCCAGATGTTTTTATAGCCATTTTAGAAAAGCCTAAAACAAACACACAATCCTAGCCCTTCACCTCTCCTTGGATTAAATATTCCCAGAGCGTTATTAAGGCTAACGAGTGTTTTCTTCTCTGGATGAGCAGCAAATTCGCACAGATCCGCGGCAGGGCTTGAGAACCGCAGCCACAACAGAGCCTGGGCCCCCACTGGGGATCCTTGGGACCCTTCCCCAGAGCTCATCCCACGGCACAAAACCCACCCCGCCGGAGCCTCGGACGTGCAGCACGGAAAGTAAACAACGCCTCGTCTCCCGCCGCCTTCCAGAAGGGATGATTTGCAGCTCCATCCCTGGAACTTTCAAACAAGCATTTCCCTGGCAGCTCCAGCTGAAATACCAAGTGGGTTTTTTAATGGGAAAAAATGAACCAAGAGGTCTTGCATCGCCGGGCTGTTGTTGTTTATAATCACGGCCGGCAGCAACGTCATCATGTAATGCTTCGCCCACTTATCTTGCCACAGGATTATTCATCCCAGGAGTGAGGATGGGAGGCAAAGAGCCTTCTGACATTGTTGTTTTGTAACCTTTTCCTATTTTTTAAAAGGCACACAGCCCAGAAAACAAACATTGTGGGTTTAACTCAGCGCGACGTCACCCTCATTGCCACCAGAACCTTTTGTGGACGCTCAGGGCTCCTTTGTGTGATTAAATCACTCCGAGCTGTGGTCCCAGGGAATTCATGGGGATGCAGCTCTGCCAGGCTTGTGGCATTTGCTGCCCTCTCCAGCCAAGCTGTCTGTGCTGAGCAGGGATCAGGATGTTCTCCATCATTTTCCCAGCGTTGGGATTTCACCAGGACACCCAGCTATGGGTTGTTTTGCACCGCCCTGGGCTCAAGATGCAAAGCTCCAGGATCATCCTGTACTTGCTTGGTTTGGTTTTAGGGACAGGGGTAGGAAATTGGGTTAGTCCTTTTGAAGGGTGGGTCAGAGAGCACCAGAACTGGAGTAGGAGTTTTAGGGAACTCTTGTGGTCAAGGTTGCTGAGTGGCAGAGTTCTAGGCCATGTACTTTGGATATGAGGGGAGAACTCTTCACTGCAAGAGGGCTCAAGCATTGGGACAGGGGATGGTGTTCCATCCTGGAATGGTTCCAAAAATGAGCAGTCCTTGCACTTCGTGGTGTGGTTTGGTGGGCAGGGTGGGATTCAGGCAAAGGTTGGACTTGGTGATCTTGGAGGTCTTTTCCAACCTGAGTGAGCATGTGATTCTGATCTGGGGACTGATTTGCTGCCATGGCCTAAGAGGACACCCCAGGGTGGATCTTTAAAACTACAAAAATTACAAGTCTTGTCATCCATACATTGCCTGTTGGCTGCCTGAATTCCAATCCTGTTTTCCAAGCATTCCCTTTGCACACAAAGGTGGTTGGTATCCATTTCTGAGCCACACAACATGACAGAAACTCAGAGGGAGTCCAGACACCTTCCACCACAGGCTTGGAACGTGATCACATTGAATCAAATCCTCAGCCTTAATACTTTTGTGCCCTGCCTCAATGACCAGGGTCTGAATTAGTGCAGAGGAAGAGAAGAGCTTAAATACACACTCAACCCCAAAAATACATTGAGATTTCCCAAACAGACTGAAGAAGAACCAGTGAGAATAAACCAGTTGCTGGCAAGTTTAGTGGAGTTAATGGTGAGTTGCTTTGAAGGCGGTGTAAGCAAACAAACACAGACCCAGGATTATTTACCAGCACCTTAGTGAGGAACTGGCGTGGAGCAAAACACCAGGCTATTCAAAACAGGCTTTTTGCACCTTAATAGTGTTTATAAACACCTCTTGGAGTTCCCAGGGCGAAGAAAAGCCCCTGTTCCAGAGGGCCCTGAGTAAGCAGATGGAGGGAGCGAGGTGGGCACGCCACGGGAGGGCAGCCAGGCTGGTGGGATGAAGTCACACAGCTAATGGGTTGCAGGCTCCTCAGTGCAGCTCTTTCCCATGAGCGTCTTCCCGTCGAGAAACTCTTCCCGTGGCTGCATTTCCAGCCGCAGCAGCCTCCGAACCTCCTCCCCTGGCTGCCGTCACCTAGGGAGAGTTTGCTGAGCCAGCTCTCCCCGGGATCAGGGACACCAGTCAGCCTGGGCTTTGGTGTCCCCCCTTAAGGGACAGTGCTGGGACCATCCCCAGCACTCTGAGGGCATTTGTGTTGCCTCTGAAAACAGAATAATCTCTGTTTGACTGCGCTGGGAGGGTCTTGCACCTCTGCAGCCCCCCGTGAGCACAGTCTGCTCCAGGAGTAACACACTGAGTGCTTCTTGCTCCAGGTACTCTGGAGAATTACACACCTGCTCATTCTCAGCAGCAGCACCCGCCCCTCTGCAGTGGGGCTTCGTGTCTTGGCTTTAAATTTATTCTTAAATGACACCAACCATCCCCCCTGGAATAAGGAACAAGCCCGGTGCGTTATCTGGGCTCTGTGCAAAGGATGGAGTGTGATGTCTCCAGTGACATACAACAGCCACGGCTCTGTCGTGCTGCTGCACCAGCCAGACGTGATTGGAACTTCATTTCTGGGCAAGGAAGAGGCAGAAGAAGTTAATTAAGGGAATCTGGAACAAATTCTCCCCAGAGGAGTTGATGATGTGACGGCGACTTGCGCCAGCAGAGCAGCCGCTCCCGCTGGAGCTCATCAAAGATTTGGGGCTTATTGAGTTAAAAACGACTAAAGGTGTATTTTCACCTGCAGCTGATAAGGAGATGGGTGCTCTGAGCAATTACCAGGGCTGAAGGGCTGGTTTGGAACACAGAGATAAGCTCTCAGGGATCTGGAGTTCAGTGTGATACCAGCCCAGCGCTGGGTGATCTCAGAGGTCTTTTCCAGCCTAATTGATTCTGTGGTTCTGGGAGTCTGGAACTGACATCTTGCACTTCTCTGGCTTTAATTGGGCTGTGCTGGGAGTTGCTTCAGCTGGGTAGGGAGGGCCAGAACATAGAGAACTGGTGACACAGGCTGCAAACTGGGTCTCCCTTCTTGTTTCCACCGGGGCTAATGGGAGCTTTCCTTGTGCTTCAGCATTAAATCACTGTGTCAAAATGCTCACTTTGCTTTTGCTCTGAGGTGACAGGGAGGAATATCGGGTGTGGAAAGAAGCCCTGACCTCTAATAAGTGACCTCTAAGTGGCAGGTCACAGCTCTCCTTCATGGTTTCAATACTTCATTTCTTCTCTGGGATTAAAAAAAAAAACCACACCAAACCCAGCAGCTCCTAATTGGTCACTTGAGAGGAAAAACCGGAAAAAACCTGAGATCTAAAAAGTGTGTAGACCTGCACTGAATTTATTACTGCTCCTGTGTTTTCCCCTCAGTGGAAATGGAATCAGTTTTTCAGCTCTTCAGTTTCAAAAAACGGCACCAGCCCTTGTGTCCTGTCAGGGAAAAAACCTCGAAGAGCTGTCACCAAATGGCTTTTGGGAGCCCCAACATTCAATCTGGGGCTGGTGGGAGGTGCCCCTGCCCACGGCAGGGAGTGGCACTGGGTGGGCTTTAATGCCCCTCCAACCCAAACCATTCCATGGTGACAATAACAACAGTAACCACCACCACGAGAACCTTTGCAGGAAAGGGAGCACTTTACCTTTGCTTCTAAAGATTCCCAAATGATCTCCAACTTTGCATGGAAGGAACAGCTTCACCTTAATGGTTATTTCTTCCCCGTCCGGGTGATTTTAACAGCAGAGGACAAACAGGTAAATCTGCTGCCTGGGCGTGCAAATTCCCACTGGAATCCTCCAGTTCAGAGGGATGAGTTAATTTTCTCTCCAGTGCCACTTGATGCATCACGTGGGGAGGCACATCTGCTCGGTGACTCAGGGAGGGGGAGCATCCCATGCGTGTGAGCGGCACAGGCTGCCTCACACTCAACCTCTCCGAAGCTTTCTCGGGGGCTGGTTGTGCAACAAATAAAAAGGGGACAAATTCATCCCAGGGAAGAACTTTTCGGTCGGCTTTGAAAGCGGCAATTTGGCTTGGAAACGTCTCCAACATGGAAATATTAATAATGAGGGCATGTTCCTGCTGACAGTCCCGGAGACGAGAATTCTCCTGGTGTTCAGGGCCAGCTCCTCCAGTCCATCAGCCAGGGAAAGAGGAGGGGGGCCAGCGGTGCCTCCATAGAATTATAAAGTTATTAAGGTTGCAAAAGAGCCCCCCAAGTCCAAGGTGTACCCAAATCCCACCGTGCTCACTGATCCACCCCAGGGAGTGCCACGCCTGCCCGACTTTCGGACACTTCCAGGGCTGGTGGCTCCACCACTTCCCTGGGGCAGCCTGCTCCGATGGTTAACCACTCTTTTCCAGGGAAAAAAACATCCAACCTGATCCCCCCGTCGCACGACTCAAGGGCGTCCCCCCTTGCCCTGTCCAACCTGCTGGTCCAGGTGCCGAGAAAACCCCGGGAATTGGATTCTTTTGCACATTCCGTGGGGTCTGTGGGATCCCCCCACAGGCCTGTGCCATCTGGAATGGTCAGCTTAGTGCTGACATCAATAAATCTGGGCAGTAGCCCCGGCAGTCCCTGGAACTCTGCAAGCCCTCAAAGCAGTTGTGCAACCAAGAGGAAAATAAGAACGGATTGAGGAGGGGGGTTTGGCCAGCCAAGGGCTGGGGGATAAATCAGGGAAAGCCATGTGCTGAAAGGAATGGATCTGCAGGGTTTGCCTGGGCTTTGGGATTTGGTTTCCTTCCTTTTTTTTTTTTATTTCTCTTCACAAATTGTTCCTCTGCAAACTGTGGTCCTGGCCTTCAAGCGGGGTATGAGTGTCTCCTGCTGAAGTTTGTGAACCAGTGTCACCCAGTGGAGCTCTGTGACTTCCACCGGCTGAAATGTTGGCCTTCGGTGTGTTTTTGTGACCTTTCTCATTAATCTGGCTGGATGATGACAATATATTCCTTCCTTTATGTAAGTGACCCAGCACGTCCTTTGTTCTCCCTCAGACAAATTAAAATGCAGGACAGAATTAATCACTGGCACAAGAGGCCTCTTGGGATAAAGGGAGGGGAGGGCTCCAGGGAGGGAGTTATGGAATCACTGGGTAATTTAGGCTGGAAAAGACCTTTAAGATCATCAAGTCTGAGTATTAACCCAGCACTTGAGGGGCCAAGTCCAGCTCCAAACCCTGTCCCCAAGGAGCAGGACCGGCTTTAGCTCAGGGCTGGGCGACCTGGGCATGGATCACCACCCATTCCACATGGAATTGGATCCGTGGAAGCCTGTCTGCACCAGCTGTGGCATTCTGGGACATCGGGGAGCACTTGGTTGGTAATTGCTGGTGCTCATGGGAAAAGCAGGAGGCAGTTGTTTGCTCCTGGGGGAGTTGAGTGATTTGCTCACGGCTTTACTCAGGTCATTTTGGAAAGTCTTCACCTTCTTTTTCTGTAGGTGAGTTTTAATGTTCTAATCTGGGGGTTGTTTTAACACCCACCCACACCCCCCCCCCAGCGGAGCTCTTGCATGCAAAGACACTTCAATGCAGTTTATCATAAATAACACCCCATTTTTCCATCCTCGTTCAGAAAAGGGATTTTATCCCAACTGGGTGTTTCCCCTTCAGACCTCTGATTTTTGAGGAGCCATTTCAAGCAGTCTGCAGCCAGCCCTAAGGACCACCAGCTGCAGCTTGAGCAGCCTCTGCCTGAAGCTGGAGCTGCTTTCACCCCTCAGCACCCTGGATTTGCCCAGCTCAGACCCTCCTTCGAGGAGCCCAGACCGTCCTCCCCACGGCAGTGGAAAGATGAGGGGAGTATTTTGACTGGCAGAGTCCCAGCTCCCCTGGGACGACTGCCTGCTGTTTAAATGTCAGAGGACCAGGGAACGTCCGAGGGGAGAAGCGGCCTCTGAGCTCGTCAAATCCGCGTCACGGAGCGGAACTCGCGGAAACGCGAGGCAGGAGCAACGGTGTGGGAGTGTCAGGATTATCCCGCTGGAATTCCTGTGACTCAGCAGTTCTGCCTGACATCCCACCCCATCCCAGCTGCTGGAAGGGCCCAGGGCATGGGGTGTTGGCTGGAGAGCTCTGCTCCACACACATGTGGCCGCGTTTAACATGTCACGGTCAGAGCCGCCCGAGCTATGCCAGGAATTCCGTGGAGAAACTTGGAGGCCGAGCTAATCCCAGTTCTTCAAAGCAGAGGCACTGAACCGCGGCCTGGATATGGAATATTTCCCAACAGCTCTTGCAGCCCAGCCAGCTGTGCCCTGATCCACTTGCTCAGCGCCGAGAACAGCTCGGAGACCCGCGCGCTGCTCGTCAGGGGCTGGTTTGGGTGCAAACCAGCACAGGTTTATTGGTCACCACCCAACACCCACCTCTACCAGCTGGAAGCCGCCAGGATTCCTTTAACACGACTGCTGGAGCCTGGAGTAACCGTCGCCCCTCTTCCCTTAGCCCAGCTACAAGGCAAGGGCACCCTCTGTCCTTGTCTCCCCAACCGCGGTCGAAGGGTTCGCTCTGCAGGTTGTGAGGCTCAGTTTGTTCAAGCCAGTTGTGTCCTGGCTGCAAAGGTCTCCTCTCCCTGTTTCAGAGAAGGGGAAAATAACTGCAGAGTTTAGTTGACTTAGAAAAGCAGGAAAAAAGAATTCTTCCTCCTGACACCCCAGTTTACCCACCAGACTCTCCTCCCTCTTTTCTCTGCACTTACTCTGTTCTCTTTCCCTTTTGTTTTTTTGTTTTTTTTCTCATGGGTTAAATGTGGGTTGAATTTTTTTCTGGGTTTTTTTGGGCATTTTGTGTTTTGTAAAAATGTACTTTGGCAGGAGCTGGGGTTTTTTTGGTTAGTAATCCACTTATTTTGTGGTTTAGAAAATGTCTCAACTCACATCTTGGGCCCGTCGCTCACTGTCATCGTTGGCTGCTCATGTGGCACGAGGAACATGTGAGGAAACACGACCTTTCACATTGAACCATCTTCCCAAACAAGCAGAGGAGCCAGTTCCTGCCATGTTCAGGCCTTTGGGCTTGGATTGGGGCTGCAAATCTGAGATAAAAATGCTCACAGGTGCGATCTTGACAGATGTAACCTCGATATCTCATGGGTTTGCCTCTCAGTTTCTGTATTTCCAGACATGTAGGTGTAAAATCATGGAATCAGGGAATGGTTTGGGTTGGAGGGGACCTTAAAATCATCCAGTGCCACCCCCTGCCATGGGCAGGGACACCTTCCACCAGCCCAGGTTGCTCCAGCCTGGCCTTGGACACTTCCAGGGATCTGGGGGCAGCCACAGCTTCTTGGAATTCCATCCCAGATCCTCCTCACCCTCCCAGGGAGGAATTCCTTCCCAATATCCCACCCAAACCCACTCTCTGTCAGGTTGAAGCCACTCCCTGTGTCCTGTCCCTCCAGGCCCTTGTCAATACTCTCTCTCCATGATTTTTCTCAGCTCCCCCAGGTCCTGGAATGCCCTGATCAGGTTGTCCTGACCCAGGTCCAGCACCAGCACTTGGCCTTGTTAAACCTCATGAGATTCCCAAGCCACTTCCCGAGCTCCAGGTCCCCCTGGATGCTCCCATCCTTCAGGTGGGAGTCTCTGCACAGCCAAACCTGAACCCACCCTGGCTTAATCAGAGCAATAGTTGTTCCCATTTGCCTGTTCTCTGCCTTCTCAGATCCTGTGGCTGCCCCCACAGCTCGACTTTTGGGTAGCCAAAAACTCACCTTTCCTCTTCTCCAAACCCCTGAACTGCTGGCAGCGTTTTTTCCTTCAGAACCCAGAGATTAAGTCAATATGCCTTTTTTTTTTTGTCCCTCCTCAGGGAGCAGGGAAAGAAGCTTGAACAAACAGCAGCTGCCTTGCAGTGAAACCCGTATCGTGGCCGCAGGATGTTTGAGGACGTCAAATTTCGCTGGAAATCACAAGAATATTTCGTGCCTGTGGGTTACCAGGGTAAAACCTGTGCTGAAGATGAAGGTTAAGCCCTGGCAGAGCAGATGGGGCCCGGAGCTGGTTGTATATATTTATGGTGGATCCTATAGGTCCCGCTCCAGATCTTGGCTCCCTCATGCTGAGTGCTGCATAAACAATTTGTGAGAGCCTGACTCTTCTCCAAGGAGCCTAAATAGGCCAGGGAAAGAGTTTGACAGAGGGAGAGTTATTAGTTCCTTTCCACAAATAGAAAAACAGGCAGAGGGTGAGGAAGTGACTTGCCAAAAATCTGTGGGGAGCCGGGGGTGACAACCAGAGTCCCCCGAGGCTTTCAGGGAGAAGATGAGGGGGAAACAGGGGCATCTACCTCTGGGAAGCAGAAGTTTGGAGCCTCAAGCCATTACTCAGCCCCTTCTGAAGCAGCCTGGACAACTCAACCTTCCGTTGAGCCGCTCCAATGTATGTTTTTATGCGGGATCCAGGATGGGCTTCCTGCAAAGTGATTCATAGGTCACCGAGCAGAGCGTGGCAGAGCCTTCTTCCTTTGCACCACAGCCACTCACGCACTTGGTGACATTTGGGAGGCCCCGTGGTAAATATCTGGTGGCTGGAGGGTCTTGCTTTTGCTTGGGTTGGGTGATGCTTTTCCCTCATTTCGGGTTTTACTTGGATTCAGCGCTGGATGCTCCGAGGGGAAGCCCAGCGGGACAGCACGGGGTGAGCACACAGCAGAATAGCCCTGCCTGAATCTTGACTAAATACCAAAATACACAGCATTTAGGCAATTAATTAACTAGCCCAGTTGCCTAATTCACTCTCACAAATAAGCAGGGGGCTGGAAAGCTCATTTGGGGTTGGTTGGGCTTCAGTGTGTGTGTGTCCTCTTGCAGCTCCTCAGCGGAGGTGGCAAATTCCTCTTCAGTTAAAAGTTAAAAAAACTCTTCTGATTCAGACAGAAAACTTTCATATGGCCTTGAGGAAAACCCTCACACTGGGGGAGGTTAAGTTGTCTGAATTCAGTTTTCTCAAGTCTTCCCTGTATGAAAAAATGGAGGTTTTTTTCCAGATAGAGGAAGTTTTGACGCATTCAGGCTGTGTGGAGCTGTTAAATATTGGAAGTTGTGGGTATTAGTCCTTCTATCACCTTCAGAAAGATAATGAGAGGGTGTTAAATGTTTCTGTACACACATTTTTTAACATAAAATTAAGGAAGGGCCATATTTGCAAAGATAACCAGGATCCCAAATCCTTGGGGGTGCTGTGACCCTGATTTATTGTAGAGGGACGTTCAGGATCAGAGGGGAGAAGGAGCTGGAAGTGACTCAAGAGCCAGAGCTTAGAACTTCTGACCTGGAGCCAGGCAACCAAACCCTTGGAAAATCCCATTTTTCCATGTA
This sequence comes from Mionectes olivaceus, assembly GCA_035041425.1. Classification (NCBI taxonomy): domain Eukaryota; kingdom Metazoa; phylum Chordata; class Aves; order Passeriformes; family Tyrannidae; genus Mionectes; species Mionectes olivaceus. The sequence continues at coordinate 3,574 of JAWWMA010000219.1, read as the reverse complement.
AATACCACCTGATGCTGAAGGCAGTGGAATTTTACAGTGGCCTATGAGCAAACTACATTTTCAGGCTCAGTAACTTTGCAGATCAGTAGCTGGTGTTTTCAGACCCAGGTTAATTTTAGGGAATGTTTTGCATTGTACCAGGCTCTAATTATTTCCAAATGATTCCTGCTTTGCCCCCCTTTTTGCATGTAAATGTCTTATAAAGGAACCAGACTCTCCCTTTTCTCTGAGACCGGTAATTTTCAGACAGAAATGAGGAGAAATCTCAACTGTTTTTATTCTGCAATTACAGGCATTTTGGATAAGGGTAATACACTTCCTTAAAAATAGGTTAAAATCCCATTAAAACAAAGGCAAATGCAATCACATTGCTTGGAGAAATTTGCAGGTACCGTTTTAAAAGACCAAAAAAAACCAAACCCATGTGTGTTTTGGGGTTTGGGTTTGGTTTATTTTTTTGCACGGCATTTTCAGGCTCTGCTTTTTAATGTAATCCCAAGGTCTTGTCACTTTTTCATTTTCCGAGCAATTCTCTGCTGGTGCTTTCTCTGAGTTGCTGCTGCTGCTGCTGGGTCTTTCCTGGAGAACCCACACAATTCCTGCCTGTTGCACCTTGTCCCACACCCCAAAAATCGCCTTCCACCTCCCCACTTCCCCAGGGTATCAGTCAAGCCTGATTGATTAGGGTGGACATTCCCACCCTCATCCCTGAGCATCCCAACATTGTCCCAGTGCCCCTTCCTGAGAGTGGGAGCCCTTGGAGTCCCAGACCTGCTCTGCTGAATCAGAGCCCTTCTCTTCCTTCCCAGAGCTGCCATCTCCCCACTGCAGCAGGGGAGCTTTACCTTAAAGCAGGAGTTTATTTTTAAAATAAATAAATAAAATAAAATAAAAGTGGTAAAAAAAAATCAAAAAGGAAGTCTGCGTGGAGTCGTGGACCACGAATCCCACAGCCCTGATGTTACTGGGAGCATCCCAGCAGTAAAGAAACGACGCTTACCAAAGAAAACTCCCATAAATTTACAGAGAACTTTTGGTTTTTTGCCTCTCAGGAGCCGTTTGCAGCCCCAGCAGCCCAGGAGGACAGGCCCTACAATAACTGCTCTTGGAAACGCCGCCCACCAAACCGCTCCTGACTTGGAAGAGGGGGCTGGACGTCGAGCTGGAGTTCCCTTCTGACTCTGCTTCCATGAATATCCCAACTTTATCCCTGGGAAACGAAGGCAGGGAGCGGAGGAAAGCCTGTGGTCAATGTCATGAAGCAAAACTGGAAGTAGAATTTGGGTCTCTTCTAAAAAGAAAACCCAACCAAAAACCATCACCTTCCTTGTGCATCCAAACCTGGGCTTAACACACAGCTTGGAAAGAACTCACTGAGAGAAATCCAAACTAACCCAACAAACCCTGTGAACGTGGAGGGAAAAGCAAGAGGATATGGCAGGAGGGATAGGTGGATAAAACCCCTCCTGGGATGGTGCTGAATCAAACCCCAGCTCTGCCCGACCCCAGCCGTGCAGGGCAAAGCGAAAGGAGAGGCCCAGCCCGGTGTCCCAACCCAGACCTGGTTCCCAATCCAGCTGTTCCCCAGCCCTGGGATGTGCTGCACAGGAGGGTTCCAGCCTGTGGCACTGCTGGGAGTTTCTCTGGAAACTTTCTTCTCTCGTTTTCTTGTATAAACTCGGGTTTTCAGAACTAAATTGAAACCACTCACGGAAAGCATGTTTTTGCCTGGGTGGTGTTTTTGGGTTTTGGGTGGGTTTTTTTTCGTCTTTTTTTTTTTTTTTTTTTTACCAGCAAACAGCAAATCCAGCTTTATCTGTAAACAAAGAGCATGGACTTTCCATCAAATAATAATAATAATAATAATAATAATAATAGTAACAACAATCAAAAAAAGAAGTGGAAAATGAGCGGCTTTTTGATGCAAAGTCATAATTTTCCACGGGAAAACCTCCAAAATTCCACGGTGGGGTATGTCAGCACTTTAGATGAGTAAAAGAGATACAGGCAAGGTTTAAACCAGCTCAAACTGGTACCAGTAAGAGGCCAGTACTGGCTGTATCAGCTCGGCATCGACTCCTCTCCCCGTGTTTACAACAAAAATCGGCTCCACGCACGAGCTCCTATTAAATCCACATTGGGCAATGGCTCTGCTCCATCTTTTCCTTTGCCTCTGGCCAGTGTCTTCCCAAAAACGTGGATGAACTGAGTGATCCAACCAGGACATCACATCCCATTCTGCCCTGAGGGTCAGACATGTCTGGTGGAAGGTGGCAGGGGGTGGAATGGGACGGTTTTAGGGTCCCTTCCAACCCAAATAATCCATGATTTTGTGCTTTATGGAGCTGGTGAAGAAAAATTTCCAGTTCTTACCCCTTGATTTTCAGACCCTCGAGGAGAGAAAGCTGCCAGTGGGTCCCAGACCCTCCACCACCTCCCCTCCCTTAGCAAGGTAGGATTTTCTCCCTGCAGGAAATCGGACCTCAGTCTTTAGGAGAAGAGAGTGCAGAGAGCAACTGCCTCTCTCCTGGCCAGCCCTGTGCCAGGAAGTGTTGGCATGAGGCACAAAAAAAAAGGACGGGAGATTTTCCTCTTGACCTTTGCCAGCTCCCACAAAGGGCTCCCGTCGGCGATGCTGAAGGCAAACCTACATCATTGTTCAAAAGAGCAGTCCCTGGGGCCAGTTCCCGATGGAGAACCGTGGTGTTTACTCAAGGAAACGGGGCAATCACCGGGGTTATTTTTGTTGGGTGCCATCGTTTTTAGCATCCTCCGTCCCCAGCCCACGTCAGTGGCGCGGCGTTAACAATGACTTGTAAAAGGATACGGCAGTTGCTACGGAAACCTCTGTAGCCCAGGAGCCAAACAAATAACAGCAAATGAAGCAGAGGCCACCAGGGGCCTGATTCTGCAAATCTTTGCAACCCCCCCCATCCCCTCCCCGCGCTCTCTCAGGCTGCAAAACTTCGCTGGGAGATGCTCGAACCTCGCGGGGTTGGGGAAACGTTGATCCCTCCTCGGACTTTCTGTGCATCCCCCAGAGCAGATCAAAGGCAGCAGCACCAGGAACAGCACAGAGCTATTTCTGGCCTCTGATTAGAATTAATTGTCTGCTCAAAGCACCCGTGGAATCTTTGTTGGGGGTATTCGTTTCACTGGGAGGCGCTGACAGGAAACAAGAGCCTTTCAATCCCCCCTTAATCTGCGGGAAGAGCAGAGCAGAGCAGAGCAGAGCAGAGCAGAGCAGAGCAGGCACCCCCAGGCATGAATGTCCTCAGGACCTGCCCAGGTGTCCCAGTGTGTGTCAGAGGGTCTGAGAGAACCCCCCCCAAGGAAGGCTGGTGGTGGTTTGTGGCTGTGGCCGGTGGGCTGGGGGTGGAAATCAGTGGATTTGTGTTCCCGAGGAATGAAATTGTGTCCTGCAGGGATGCTCTGAAACCACAGAAACATCGACTGGTTTGGGCTGGGAGGGACCTTAAAGCTCATCCAGTGCCACCCCCTGCCCTGGGCAGGGACACCTTCCACCAGCCCAGGTTGCTCCAACCTGGCCTTGGACACTTCCAGGGATCCAGGG
>JAWWMA010000218.1:0-22606 GCA_035041425.1 Mionectes olivaceus | reverse complement strand
TGTTAGGCTTGGGTGTGTCTTTGTGCAGGAAGGTGCATATGCTTATGCATATGCTCTCCCTATGCACCCCTACACCGTGTTTACTGTCGTGTCCAGGGGCAGGGGGGTGGGAAGAGAACAAACAGCTTTAGCAGCACCAGGCTGAGCAGTTGGGTGCCCGTTTTCCCGTCTCTGTGTCTGCACAGCGGGACATCACCTGTGTACAACCACCTGGCCGCGTTTCCCTGCGGTGCTCGGGTTATGTCTACAACAAACCAAGTGTGCACAGTCAGAGCTGCAGGATGGGCCAAGCCCGGCTCGTGCCCGGTGCCAGGCTCCTCTCTGGATCCTCCATGGATCCTCCCCTCCCTCCAAACCGGACCACCCTGAGCGGTGGCTCCCCCACCTTGTCCGGGGGAGGCGGGAGACGGTCACGAGAGCACGACGAAGTACCTGTGCTGGGGGAGCTGTTTTTCTGCTTGGAGTTTTGCCTCGATTCTTTCATCCAGGGGAAGATCTGCTTGGTGAGACTGGCGTTTGCACTGAGGTTGGCTTTGCTGGGGGCGCTTTTGCCGCTCCCCGACTGGTTATTGCTGTTGCTACTGGTGCTGTTGGTGGCGGGGTTGGGGGGCGGCGAGACGGGGGGAGGCGGGTGGTGCTCCTGGGGCAAACTGGCCCTCATGCAGCTCCCGTTCAGGTCTTTACTTTTGGCGTGTGGGGTTGTGTTGCCAAGAGACTGCAGGGAGCAGGCAGACCTCTGGAAGTCGTTCTCCATGTGAGAGGCCGCCTGGAAGGGCTGCTGGGGACCCTCGTAGCCGAAGCCATTGGCGCTGCCGTAGGAGTAGCCCCCAAAGAGCGTGGAGCTGTCGTAGTACGTCGTCTTCTGCATCTCTGGGGCTCCCCAAAATGATTTTTCCGGCTACCAGGGTCTTGACAGCCCTATGGCAGAACATTGGCACCCCAAGGCCACGTGACAGGCCGTTTCCAGCTGTCTATTGGAAGCTGACCTGAAAGGTTAGGAGAAAACACACAATAATAGTACCCGGCCTATGAATCCATCTTGGGGCCTGAAAGGCCCATGACATGAATAGGGTCCCGCAGAACAGGAGGAACAGATGCTTGGAGCAGATTTCGTCCTGTGTGCAGCCTAAGGAGGCTCAACAAATGTTACAGTGCAAAAGTGTTGAGCTGATTTTTTTTTTTTGGGGGGGGGGGGTCACAGTTTTCCTGGTTGGTTTGGTGAGTTGTTGGTTGCACTTTTTCCTCCCACTCCCAGCCTGGATGTACAACGTGCTCCAAAGGTACACGTGGTTTCATCTGCACACATCTATTTCCTCTTATATTTCTCTGCATGCTACACAATTATACACCCCTACACATGCTCCCCTTTGGATGTGTGTGCATATCCATGGAGACGTGTGTCATGTGCACACATTCCCAACCACGTCCAGAGAGCACAAAAAATAACACAGATATTGGGATACAGAACAGATAATTGCTGGCCACAAGCACGAAAGGAATGAAAGTCCTGCTTTCTTACCCCTGACCTATTCAAATCAGCCATTCACACACATAGCAAGCAGCAAGACGTTACACCTTCCAAAATTAGAAGGCTGGTAGGTTTATTACAGGGCCTCTGTCTGGTCTATTTGTTTTTAAACCGAAAACAGCAAACAGTCAATATGTTTTATGCAGGTAACGGTGTCCTGGCACAGTTGGCTTCCCTTGCTGTTTACACAGGAACTCACAATGTCTTTGGAATTCAGGGCAAATATTTCCAGCAGACTTAAGCAGGGGCATGAATTCAAGAACGTGCTGCCTTTGGCCTGCTCGTGAGTGTCTGTCTCTCTCTGCCTCTGGAAGCACAGGTTGTATTTAGAAAACAACCCCCTTTGCTGCCTGCATGGCTTTGTGCTCATCAGTCCTGAACCTGGAACCACCATCGAGCGAGATGTTGATTCCAAAACCAGTTCAGTTGCTGTTGTTATTTTTTTCCTCCCCTTGGAAAACAAACACGTCACCAGGCCATTTGCTCTTAACTTTCTACCCCTTTGATTTTTCATCATTCCTCCCTACCTCAATCCAAGCCCTAAAAAAAGTCTAAAAAACCCATTCCAAAGCCTAAAATTACAAAAGGAAACCTTCCTCTTTTTTCCCCTTCTCTCTCTGACCTTTTTTATGTTTTTTTCTCTCTTTCTTTCTTTCTCCTTTTTTTTTCTTTCCTCAAAGAATAAATTTTCTCTACCATAAAGACAGCGCAGAAATAGCCTCAAAACCAGTAAAACTACCCTGACCTGAAAATAATCTGACGGGTGAGGCTCAATCAAGCAGCACACGGATTTTAAAAAGGCAGGGGGACTTCTCTCGGCAGCCAAGAGTTTGTGAGGAGAGCCACTGTGCATTTTGCTTGGCAATTGATATCCACTGTATATTTAATTGTACCTCTTGTATATTTAATTTTATCTGGGCTCTTTCATTCTGGAAAATAAAATAAAATAAACTCTGTGGAGATAAAGTCCAATGCGATATTTCTAAGTACCGGGGTTTAACAGAAGCCACAGCTTGACAATAAATAATGTTTGGGTTTTTTTTTCCCCCTTCCCTGACTGCTGTGTTCTCATGGCACGTCATATGAACCCTCCGTTCACTTCTACCACAGCCTCAGACAACGTGTCCACGAAGGGACTGCTTGGCTTTTTCACACTGATTAAATCCTCGCTGCATTCCCAGATCTGTGTTGTCTCTTCCACGGAGATGTATTATTGTCTACGGAGAGGATGATGCCCTTGCTGGGAGTTACTCTCCTTTGGTTTCCTCGCCGTGATAAATATGTCTTATTAAAAAGTAGATCCCGCCGCCCGAGCAGAGGAGCTGTGAATTAATTAACAAACAGCAGCGCCTTTATTATGAATAGGTTTGCTGAAAATATCTACGAGAGTAGAGGTGGGGATTTCTCCAAGGCCTTCCTGTCTGGCAAAGGTTTCTTTTAGGGGAAAGAAAAAAAAAAAAAGCCAAAACAAAACAACAAAACAAACCCAAACCAGAGCTGCGAGGCTCAGCTAAAGCAGCTAAAAATAACAGCGACGATTTGGGGGTTTGTTTTCTTTTTCTTTTTCTTTTTTTTTTTTTTAAATGTCCATAAAATAAATTTACAATCCCCTTCGCCCAAGAGCTCCCTGGCTTGTGGCTTCCACAGATTTGCTTTGTACCTCATCTCTCAGCGCCTCACAAATGCCGCTCATTTATCTTCGCCCAGGACGGCCGCAATCCTAATTATTTACTCCAAGGAATTGCTTAAAAAAAAAAAAAAATTCTCAGGCAGAATAATAAATATTCGATGATCTCCCGTTGCAATTAAAGCCGGGCAGGATCCACGTCCCGGCTGGTTCACCACGCTCCAAGTTTCACTTCGCGAGCGGTAACATTTAACCACAAACTCTCTGCCTGCAACTTCGGAGTGCGAGGATTTAGAGACATTAAATAGAAAAGAAAAAAAAAAAAAAAAAACCAAACGAACCCAAACAAGTAGATATCGGGGGAAGATGCGAGAGGGAAAGGGCTGCGGGGAGGAGGATGCTCGGGGGGGGGGAAAAAAGCCAGGCGGTCGAGGGAAAAAGATAAAAGGAAGCTAAGGCAGAGGTATTCTGCTGTAAAGCCGTCCCCTCCATGTTGGAAACCCTAAATTCACAACCTGAGTGTGTCTGTGAAGAAGAGCAGCGTCTTTCCCCTCCCCGCCCCCTCCTAAGGTACATTTCCCAGAGCCGGAGAAGCCAGGCATAGCCCCGCTTTTAATTTAAATTATTATTAATAATAAATATTCTAAACGTGCCCTTAACAATAGGTCGGCCGCTCAGAAAGAGCTCAAATCGCAGCGACTGCCTCGCGCTGGGTTTATGCCTGAAAAATAGAGAGACATTCCTAAAATTTCCCTCTTCCCTCCCCCACCGGCGAGAGCTTCACCCCAACCAGAACTCCCCAGTTGTAAAGCGGGGAGGGGGGGGGGGTTGAGGGGGGGGGTGGAAAAGGGCCCTGGATGAGGGCTGCAAAAGAGACTCTGCGTGGAAGGAAGCTTAAAGCTTGTGAACTCTTCTTGAACCGAGATTGGAGTCATATGGTCATAAATCATTGGGACATATACTCCGCCATTCACAAAGTGATAGCCTATTTGAGTCCGGCTTACCTTAGTCTCTGACGAGCAAAGCCCAGGCAGACATAATATATTTTCACATCCAGCATCCACGCAATCAATAAGCAAGGAATGACCCCCTTCCTTTAAAAACGTTACAGGAATATACGAGAGAGAGAGGAAAAAAATCCGGCATAGGCATGGATATATGGATAAAAAAAAAGAAAGAAAGAAAAAAAAAAAAAGAAAAAGCCAAAACAGAGGGGGAGGGGGCTCAGCCAGTGGAGCTTTCGGTTACGGCAGCTCAAATTGTCTCTCGGTCTCCGTTTGGGGGAGGGAAAAAAAAAAAAAAAATCAAGATGCTTTCCAGCTTCCAAGATGTGCAGAAAAGCTGCGGGCTTTGAATGGACAAACCCTGAGATTCTAGTTGCCCTATGGACTGGTACGCGCTGCTCACTGATAACAATGGCCTCTGCTTTACCACAGCAAAGGGGAAGAAGGGAAAGGAGAAGGGAAAAAAAAAAAAGAAAGAAAGAAAAGCTGAACACAACACCCCCCCCCCACCACCCCCCTTTTAACTATGCAATGCTTGGCTGGGATTAAAATAATAACGAAAAGAATCCAGGCTACGGGGGAGTTGGAGGGTGGGCGGCGGGGGGGGGGGGTGGGGGGGATAAAGCGGAGGGGGTATTTAAAAATAAAGATTTGGTTCGGATTGCCGGGCAAAGCCAACGAGCCTCCCAAACAGCGTCACTAGTGAAAAATTATGCTAATTGCAGACGTGGTGGACAGAGGCCTAGGCAGAAAGATAGCAAAGCTGTCCTTTGATTCACGTGTTTAACAATTAGGTGTCAATTTATGCTAATAAACCGTTTCAACATAGTCATGGTGTGTCCCCCTCCCCTCGGCGGCCGCGGTCGCGGCTCTTTCAAGAGCTGATGCTTCCCCCCCACCCCTCACCGGCCCTTCGGCTGCGTTTGGCTCCTCGTAGCCCCCCCCCCCCAGGACCAAACCCCCTTTTTCTGGGGCCCGAGGGGGGTTGGGACGGGAACCGCCGGCCCCGGGGTTCGCAGGGGCGGAGGGGAAGGGGGGAGGAAAAGCCGGCGTTGCTGCAACTCCGCGTAACTTCGGCGTAAAAGTTTGCGCGTCCCAGCGCCCGGGGGGCTCCTCTCGGCCTCGGCCGGGGAGCGGGTGCGGGGTCTGGGGCGGGGGAGGCAAACGGGCCTCGGGGGAGGCCGAGGCAGCGAGGTGTTGAACAATAAAGATGATTATTATTGCTATTATTAATAACGCCGTTATTGCCATGCGAGGCGCTGCCGCTGTCGCCACGGGAGATTTACGCCTCTCCCCGCTCCCACACGGCCGCCGAGAGCACCAACTCGCCGAGATGCGTTTTGGGGGAAAGCCCGTGACGAGGAGGGGCCGGCGAGTGGGAGGAAGGCAGGGTGAGGAATTTAGGTGTCTGCACTTTTTTTTTTTTTTTTAAAGTGCTACTTTTGTTTCACATCGCAATTATCTCCCCTCCTTTAATTCCGCCGCCTTAAGTGCTGACGGGGGTGGGATGGGGTGGGGGGGGAATTTACGTTTGGCAAAGCAAGAAAAAGAGGGACCACAAAGACTCCTTGGACTTTGCTGGGAAGGTACGACCCGTCGAGGGGGTTCCATCGCCTCTTTTAACTCCTCTTTTTTATTTATTTATTTATATGTTTTTTTAATGTGTGTGCACCTTTAGGCTGAGAACTCTGGAAAGAAAAAGAAGGATGTCCAAGTCAACATTTGACTTTTAAGAGGACTCACTCTGGGTCGGACAGCCAAGGTTTTCTAGGTGATGGATAAAGTCTTATCCCATGGATTACGGTGTTTCCAGCTATTGTTCTGGCTGCAGCGTTCAGATCCCAGATGGGAGGGTTTCGACCAGGGGACACCATTATTGCGATTTTATTATTTTTTCTGCCCCCTTCATCTGGCTTTTTATGAACTGCTCCAACATAAATCTTCTGGTACAAGACAGTTCCTATTTTGGAACCCCGGCGTTGAAATCCCAGGGAAGGAAAGAGGAAAAACAGTAGTGGACTATTTAAAGACTTCTCTGTAGATGAAGTGCTCTCTAGATTTCTGAATATGGATCTCCACTGACTTATTTAGGGCACTTGGACAATCAGAAGTACCTCGGACTCTGCAAGGAACTCCTCTGAAGTGAAAAATTTTGTTTTAACCTTAACCAGCTGAAAAGATCCCTGTTAAGGAGGTCGTTGCACGTTTATATGTTGAACTCCTGTAAGTAGTTATTTTAGGCTCCCAGTGTATTGCCTTTTTTGCTTTGGTTGCAGCTTATTTTTCTTTAAACTGTAACTCCCTCGCACTCGTCACGAAATCAGCAGCAAATGTTGCAATCTGACTGGATTTCCCTTCAAAGGGAGTACAGGAAATATCTTCCATCTAAAACACTCCCTCAAAGTTACGGCCATAAATCACAAAGTTTAAAGACAAGCCAGTAGCAAAAGCAAAATACTCAGCTGAAATCCAGGGCAGCTTTTGCTTTTTCTGGGGTTGGTGGAGGGGAGGGAAAAGGGGGAAAAAAAAAAAAAAAAAGTCACGTTGTGAGACTTTAGAGCAGGAATGGCTTCCAAGGCTGATGCGGAGGGAGATACGGGGACACACAGACAGGGACCAGGTAGGACATTCAGCAAAACTCACCCAATTCTCGGATGTCTGGTGCAGCAAACTCGAGGCAGCCGTGGACTTTGAGGAAGGAGAAGGGCTGAGGGGGGGGAAGGAAAAAAAAGAAAAAAAAAAAGAAGAAGAAGTGTATGAAACTTCGGTCAGGAAAGCGTGGACAAGGGGAGTCATCATCGAGGGAGACCTTTGGGTGGAAGTGGGGAGAAGATAGGCTCTAATGAACAAAAGCCCCAGCATTTCCTCTGAGATTATCTCCCACCCCAGCAAGCACCGCATTTCCAGGGACTGCACCGCTCTCCATCCACTGATAACCCAACAGACTCATCGGGGGCGGGGGGCACCAGGTTATTTCTGTAGGTTTGATGCAATCCCCCCTCTCTCTCTCCGGTGTTTCCTTCCACCTTCCCCCCGTGCGACCCCCCGTTCTGGGGGTCGCCTTAGGGATGGAAACACTTCGGCGTGACCCGTGGCCGGTTTGTCCACGGCTGGGGGAGAACTCTGAATACAATTTAAAAAAAAAAAAAAATTACGAGTATCATGAAGGCTTTTGGTTAAATTCCGCTGGTCCTTTCAGAGTTAAAGACGTTTTAGAGATTAAATACGTGCAGTTAATTAGTTTGAGGCTAACAACAATAAAACAGTAGGGAAAATATGAGGCCGTTTTCCTGAAAGGCAGAAAATCCTTGAGGATTCAGATTATGTTTCTCTCTTTTTTTTTTTCTCGTGTTTCCACAGTGCACTCGGAGGATCTCCACGAAGGGGGGGGAAGGACAGGGATGCTTTATAGTGTTCGAGGACACCATCCACACAGCAGTGATTTGGTATCAGAATTAACGGTTTCGAGCCGTAAACATTTTTAAAGCCACGCCGAGATTTATCGCCGCAACTTTGGCACGGAGGACTCGGGAAGGGAGAAAGGAAGGGAGAAAGAAAAAGCAATCTCATTTAAAAATATTTTCGTTTTGGGAAACATTCCGTCGCTTTAATAATCCTGTTTCCGTTCTGTATGTTGATGTTATTAATCTCAAATAAAAATGTTCCCCTCACACCCCTGCTCTGCTTGTGACAACATCCCCGAGTCCATAAATCACCCGCGGATGCTTCGTGACCTTCTCTAGTCGGCGGCCTGTAGCTGTATTTTTTATTAGTATTATTATTACATGCCCGCACGCTTTAATACACAGCTTTGGCAATATTCCACTTACATCACCGCCTTCCCCGCTTAACTGGGGCTTCTCAGTTCCCTCTGCTGAGCGCACACAGAGATTTGTGGAGAGAAAGGGAGGGGGGAAAGCAAAGCCAAGCAAAGCAAAGCGCCCTTTCTGCGCTGCGAGCTCAGCAAAGGCAAACTGAGGCTTGGCAAGTTCCTCCCACGCCGGGCCCGGGGAGGAAGAGGAGAAGTGAGTGGGCAAACCACGAGGAGGTGGAGAAAAAGAGGGAAAAACGCGTTTATTTGGAGTGGAGGAGGGGAAAAGAGAAACAAACAACTAAGAGGAGCTGGAATAAATAACGGCTCCGGCAAGGAGGGGAGGCGGCTGTTTTTCTTTGTTTTTAATTTATTCCCTCGCAGTGCGGGCAGAAGAGGGATGGAACGAGGTTTCCCCCACCCCCTCCCCGTGTTCTTTGTTTTGATTTGGTTTTTTTTTTTCCTCGATTAATTTTTTTCTCAGGGGCGGTGCCGCTCCCCCCTGGCCCCGCTCCTCCCGCACCCACCCGTGGGGTGAAGCCCCCCGGGACAGGGCGCAGCACCCACCGTCTCCTCCCAGGGGGCCGCTCCCCCTCCCTCGGCCCCTTTTTTTGTCTAAAGGGAAGGAGTTTGGGTTTTCCCGTTCCACGACCAGGGAGCACGAGGGAGGGCAGAGCCGCGAGGAGGAGGAGAGACTTATGGAGGGTCCAGGACCTCCTGAAACCCCAAACAGAAGCCGGCCGGGATAAGAAATCAAAATGAAGCTGAGTGAGCAGTGGCTTTGCCTTGACAGATTAGACCTTTTTCTCCCCCTGACCTTTGCTTGGAAGAGCAATAACTCACCAGGTTAATGATCAATCAGCGGAAGCGCTTTGGAATTGTCTTAAAAAAAAAAAAACTAAACCACCAAACCACCCCAAAATAAAAACAACAACGGGGCAGAAACACACACACACACCCCCAGGGCTGGGTCCCCCTCCCTTCCAGAATCCCTCTGCCATGGGGCAACCAAAAACCTCTCCTGGCCCCAGGGAGGGGTGAGGTGCGACTTTGGGGGGGGGCATCGGAGGAGAGGGGGTGGCGAGGAGGTGGCAGATCGCGGCATCAGCGAGCCACAAGTAGCTATTTTGGAAGCAGCTCACGGAGAGGGGCTGGGAATCACCATCCCCACTTTTCTTCTCCTTCCCCCAACCCCCCCGCCTTCCAAATGCCAAAATAATAGCCTGAATTATGCGCTCACGTGACTGAGACACGTCAACCTTTTGCCCGTTTTCTAGAGAATTGGTAAATGAGCGGCTCCCCCCTCCAGTCCCACGAATTCCCCCATCAGCAAATTCCCAAAACTTCCCGGGTAGCCGGACTGGCAGTTCCTCTCTCTCCTTGCTGCCGCAGCTGGGGCTACCCTGGCCTTTGGGACCTTCCGGGCTGCTTTCTCCTTTTTTATTATTATTTTTACTTTTAGTTTTCTTTTTGCTTTTTCTCTTTGAACCCGAAGGCGACGCTGACGAGGAAAGCGCCTGTAGCAAGCACCGCTCCCAAAGCCTCAGCATCCAGCAAGAAGGCCGAGAAGACGGAAAACGAGGGGGAAATAACGGGGTTTGGGGACAGGGAAAGCGGAGAGGGGCTTCTCTGCCTCCCCTGGAGACCCTGGGGAGGACTCCTCGCCCCCCGGGCTGCCACCGCTGGCCCCGGCACTGAGCAGGCGGTTCCTACGCTGACATCCAGGCTCCTGTTTCTTCCCATTTTAACCCACACCCTCCTCCTCCTCCTCAAAAAGAAAAAAAAAAATATATATATGAAAAAAAAGACAGAGAGGGAAGGAGGAAGGGAGGGAGAATATGGGGATGCAAAGCTTTTCTCCCACTGCAATTCCTTCGCCCCCCCGGCAGGACCAGGCACCCACGCCACCGCCGTGGCCGTTTCTGTGAGGAAAGGAAGGAATTCGGTTATTTTTTTGGGATACTCGCCTGAATCCTGGAGAACGAGCTGGGCATAGGGGAGAAGGGACCTGGGAGAAGAAATGAGTTCCATTTTACCTACTTCCTTCTGATAGTTCATAAAGACTGACAGGGTCGGAGGAGGAAGCCTCGGGAGAGGCAGAAAGGAGTGTCAAGGGATGATGTTTCTCTGGTTTGGGATGTTTGCACTGAATTATTTCTCGCCTGCAGAGACCTGTGCGGACACCACTGCGAGCTGCCTCCTCCCTGCGCGGGGCATCCCTGCAAACACCCCCCAAAACACCCACGCGAGCCGCTGCCCTTGGCTAAAATCCTCCCTTACTCTGAGGGTGTTCGCTCGGGCACCCTCATCACCATATCAAAGGGCTCCCACCCATCCCGAGTTCTTAGTTAATTTTTAATTGGGCGGGAAAGATTTGGGAGCGGCAGTTCCACGCAGCACGTAGATGAGAGTGGGGGGGGAGGATTTAAATCCTGTTTCTATTTTTAGCACGGATGCGAGCGAGGCGGTGGCCGCGTCGGGACACGCGTGGTTTTGGCATAAATAACCCAAAAATAAGCCCACCGCACCCCTGGACAGGGGGGCAACCCACCATGGGGAATAACCCGAAGAAAATCATCAATTCGGTGCTCAGATAAGTCACCCGGGAGCTGAGCCTTCAAATCCCCACCTCCACACCAGGAATCAGATTCCCCACGCTGGAAATAAAAGTCGGTTTGTTTTTAGGGAGGGTGGGAGAAACGCAAACCGGAAGGGTGAAAAAAACCACCAACTCCCCCCTTAAATTCTCCTGTCCCAAAAGAGCAGGAGCGACAGCACCGCCAGCATATAGATCTATACGGTTAAAGATCAGAAAGTGTCCATTAATATCAATTTACTTCAATGAAAACTTTGGTTCTTCATGAAGTTGGTGATTTATGATAAAATCAATTAAATTACGGCCACTTAGGGCCTGCGGTTTCTTCTCAGATTTCATTCGCCAACAGATCAAGCGCTTGGTAAAAAATTTCAGCTTTAGCTGGAGGCGAGTAAAGATAATTCCAAAGCCGAGGAAATGTAATGCAAAGCAATTTTCAGCAGAAAAACTAAACAACAACAAAAAAATTATAATAAAAAGGAAAGAAAACCAAAACAGACGCTCGGGTATCCGAGCTCCTTCTCTCTGCCCATGTACCACTTGGCCTCGGGAAATATTAGACACCGAGTCAAAACTTTTCCACTTTCACAACGCATGAGGACATTTTTAGATCTGGCAACTTGTCCCGGGGAGTGAGTTATTATCTCGCTCGAAAGGGAAAGGAGCCAGAGGAGAACAGAGAGCACAAATATATGCGTATGTTTAGAGAAACTTTCCTGGGTTAATTCGATTTCTTCGAGGTTTCCCTCCCCAACCCTCCAGAAGATAAAAGGTTTTCCTGACTGGCTTTTAAAACACGCATCGGGCCTTCACCGGGGAGGGTGGAGGGGATTCATTTTTTTTCCCGGAGGCAGAAATTATTAGCCCAGATCCACAGAATACAACGCATCCCACATTCCCACGCGAAATCGCTCCCTCCCTTTCCGTCCCTGCAACGGCATTTGAGCGAAATGACCCATTTTCGAGGACAACCCCCCCCGCTCCCCATCCAAAACAAACACTGAACGGTTTTCAAAGCCTGATATTTTCAGGCTGGGACTCCCCCAGTCGCCGTGGATTTTATGGCGAATTTTGGAGAGTCTCGATCTTACCCATTTCGGTCAAATGCTAAAAGGAAAAGCAGCTCAAGTGACCAGATGTTTGTTAGTCACATCTGGCCACTACGCCCAGACCTGGGGAGGGAAAACCCGCTACAGACAGACACGGAGCTTGGGAAATCTCTCCCTCTCTCTCTTTCTTTTTTTTTTTTTTTTTTTTTTTGGAAGCCCTTGTAATTAGGGTCTGCTTCAAGTAAACAAAAAACTTTGTAGGGCCATAAATCACCATCACATACATTCTTCAGTTTAACACCCCGCTTTTCCAATGGGCTTTTGTAGTTCCTTTTTCAAACGAGGCAGAGGTGCTAAACCTTCACCAAATGTGTCCCGGGCAAACTTTGCGGGGGAACACGCGCTTGGAAAGAAACTGTTTGCGGCCGGTCTCGGTTATGGACCCCAGCGAGATAATTTTTGCTCATCTTCAGCTTCCCCGAGGCATCACTCTTAATTTGTGACCAGGAGAAAGTCAGCTACAGCTCACGGTGACCGCTGAAGCCTGTCAAAGCTTTCGGAGCAATTAATTACATCTCCCAGCCCCGGAGCTGCGAAGGTAGGAAAGGCAGAGCTGCAGCGTTCGTTTATTTATTTATTTTTTTTAACTTCTTACCTGCGAGTCTGTCCGACCCAGGACTTCAAGAAGAAGGAGCGAAGCCGGATCAGGCTGATGCGAGTTCGCAAGTGGAGCAGGCAAATTAAGGAGAAGGAACTACTTTATTGCACCCCGCTGGATCTTGCCGGCAGCTTTCTCGGACGGGTTGGAATATTTTTCCCCCCAAAGATGTCTCTATTCTTTGGGGGGGTTTTGATTTTTTTTTTTGGTTCCTTTTTTGACTCGCTCGATTCAAACGGAACTGACTCGATGTGGAGAAAAACCAGAAATTCTTCCAAAAGAGCTTAAAGTATGGCAGGGATGCGGAGAGACACCGAGCCGAGGGGGACGAGATGGGGGGGTCGGGAGGGGGGGGAACGCGCTCGTTCTCCTTAAAAAAAAGGGAAAAAAAAGAAAAAAACCCACCAAATACCTCCCCCACTCCCGAATCCTCGGTATCTATCTGGAAAGCTGTTTCTCTTTATAAAGACTTAAAATGTTGCAAGAGGGTTATAATACTGAGTGACAAGGGGTGCTGGAGAGAAGGGAACCAAATGGATTCTGGTTTTTAGAGCCAGTAGGAATTGGCCAGCCTTCAATGTCAGGATTCAAAATTGATTCCATATGTCTCGTCCGGGGAAAGGCGAAAAACCGAAGGAAAGAAGGAAAGAAGGGAAGAGAGAGAAAGGGGGGGGGGGAATAAAAGTTATGCAAAGCCCACCGGGTTTCTTACTTTCTTTCACCCCCCACCCTTCCCAGGAGCCCCGGGTAAAAAACCCCGCCGTTAAATCTTGCCCTTTTTCAGGGAATGTTTCGGATTCTCGCGTTTGAAGCCCAGGGAGGGCGAGGTACCAGTAGCAACAAACCAGATCCCGGGGGTTATTTTTAGACCCGGCTTTGCTGGAGCTCAACGCGGGGAGAGGAAACCTGGAACTGGGTGCCGGGGAAGGGGCGAAGCTGCCGCGGCGAGACTTCGGCTCCCCAAAAACCTGGAGGGAAGGGGTGGAGAGGCGGGAGAAAACCCTCCCCATCTATAAAAAAAAACCCTCATCCCGAGCTGGACAGATGCGAGGCCGGAGCCCCGCACCCGGGGGCAGGTGATGGGCTCGCAGGCTCCGGCTGCCACCGGCGCCCCCGGGGTGCTGAGAGAAGAGCTCGGGGCTTGGGGGGGGTGGGCGGTGGATCCCTCTCCCCCCATCCCCGAGGCTGAGGATTGCCATTCCCTATTGATTTCACCGGGACATGCTCGGGGAGAATTTGACCCGAAGTTTTTCAGGCTTCTCCCCTGACCTCTAGATACCGCTGCCAATAAAGCAATGATATATTTCGCATTGAGACGGACATCAAAAGGAGACGAAAGAGCAACGAGTGGGGATTTCTCCTTAACCCCTCCCCTCATATCTACGCTAAAAAACAAAGAAGAAGAAGAAGAAGAAAAAAAAGGGGGAGTCAAATCTCCACTATCGCCTCTGATTTATAGCCCTCCTTTTCAGCTTGAGATGGTTACGCACAGGGAAGTGTTGAAACGTGGTTGTTGCCTTTTATTTCTTTCGTGTCTCCCTCCTCTACTCCTCCCCGCCAAAAAAAAAAAAAAACCCAAGAAAAGAACACTTCAAAGCAAACCGTCCCCGTTTCCAAACTTTTGCCTATTTAATTGAAAAGCGACCGAGCCCTTCCCTTTTGTCTTGGCTGCCCGGGAGTTGTGTTCGCCTCCCTTTTTAAATATGAAAATATTGGCTCCGGGCCCTCCCCGGCGGCTCCTTGGCCTGCAGCGGGTGGGACCGGGGTGATACCGGGGCTGTTCTGCCCCGAACCGCTTTGTTCGAGCCCGAGGGTGATGCTGGGGGCCTCAAACCCCTTTCCCGGGGGAAACACATCAAAAAAAAAAAAAAAAAGGGTGAGATCCAACTTCTGCCTTGTCCTGCCCGCCCTGCTCCACTCCTCTCCTCTCCTAAGCCAGAGGTTTTCCCGTTATCCTCCCGCCTTGCTCCTCTCGCTGCTTTCCAAGCCTTGCAGCTCGCACCCTCCGCGATGCTTTGATCTTAAATAACTCTCTCCTACCGCCCGCAATAAATTATGAATTAAGGTGCTGTTGACTCATATTTACAACGTTAATCGCTTCCTCTCTGGGCAAAGATAGGGCACGCCTGGCCGAGAGGGGAAGGGAGGGAGGTTTCTTGGGGAATGCGAAGTGATAAACACGGATTCGCAGCGTTGACGGACCGGGACCTTCTGACGGGGTGGCAGGCAAGGAGGAAGGTTTATTGCACAGAAATCAATGAAATACCTCTCGCTCGAGCCACTCGAAAGAGCCAATTATCCCCTTCCCTCCTCTCGAACGTTGCTTTTCTGCCGTTTGTGGCTTTGAGGCACGGGAGTTGGTTCTAGAAAAACCCGTTTTCAGCGAGTTAATAAAGAAAGGCAACTTAAAATGGTAAGGAACTATCAGCTCGTTGTTTGTAGCGAGTCTGGGAAGGCGGCGAAGCTGCTGAGCTGGGAGAGGCGGTGCAGGATGAGCGGGGGATGCGCGGGAGATGCGCGGGGCAGGAGCGTCTGCCCCGGGCTTCTCTTCCCGGCTCTGAACCAAACCAAGTCCTTTCTCTCGGGTCACCACTGGCCCCAGAGGGTAGAAATTTGAGGGTTTGGGGAGGATGGAGCCGACGGGAGGTGAGGAGACAGAGCCCTGAGGATCTGAGGGAGTGAGGAGGCGCTCCGGGGGTCACGGTGCTGTCCCGGAGCTGGTCCTGCATGGAGGGATGTTTTACACCACCCAAACCCCTCTCTGCCCTGGTCCCCTCCAGCAGCCCCGGGCCAGGCACGAAGCAGGACGGGGAGAGCTCTGCCTTCCACTGCCCGGCCCAGAGCCCAGCCTGGGTCTGGGGTCCCCTCCCTGGTCTTGTCTTATCCTGAGTTTGGAGTCCCCTCCCAGGTCTGGTTCCTGTCATGGGTCTGGGGTCCCCTCCAAGGTTGGAGACTCTTCTCCTGAGTTTTGGGCTCCTATCTCTGTTACGGGCTGCCCTCCTAAGGGATGTGTGGAGCTGTTACCCAGCATCTCAACTTCTATTCTGCCTCTGAGTCTCATAACCGGGGGCTGGGACTCGTAGCCAGGGTCCTGTTTGGGGTCCGGAGCCTCACCCCATGTCCGGGCTCCCCTCCAGCAGCGCTCCGGGCTCGGCCAGCGGCCCCAGCACGAAGGCTCGTCCAAAGCGACCCGGTAGCCCTCGGCCACCCCCTCTGCTCCTGACATCCGATTATTAAAGGACGACACTCGCACAAAGGCGTCTGGACCGGGAATAAATAAAGCCCCGGTATTGATTTAAAGGGGGCTGCCGCCCAGGGCGGGAGCTGCGGGGTGGCTCCCCCGCACCGAGCCCGCAGCCAAGGGCCAATTTCTCACGCTCAACATCCCAAACCGAGGGGGAAAGAAAGAAATCATTTAAAAAACGCAACCAAATAAAATCAAACACAACAGAAAAAAATAAAGGCGGGGAGGGGGGGGAGAGGGGGAGGGAGTTTGCATCCATTCGAAGTCGACAACTTAAATTAATACGGGGCTTGACAGAGAATGATGCTGTATTTCTGGCTCAGTCACCGTCCCTGGATCTCCCTTAATATTTAATGAAAGTCGCTGAGTTCCTCTAATTTTGCTACATAAAGGTTTACTCTAGCAGACAGAGTTAAATATCCCCGCTCGGGCGGTGTGAGACTTGGCTGGCGAGCAGAGGGGAGGAAAGGGAAGGGAAGGGGGGAAAAGCGGTGAATTCTCACCCGAGAATCCGGTGCGAACATTTAATCTTTGCTCCTGTTGTCAGTTTTATTGACTCCTCGCATGTTGGGGCTTGTAAAATATTTAAAAACGCGATCTCCCACTTCCTCCTTCCCTTTCAACACTCCCGGTTAGGACCAATTTGGTCCAGTTCGGAGGCGGGAGGGGAGGGCAGTGGTTGCCTCCTGACCTCCCGTTTTCCGCGGAGGATGCGCTCCCCGCGCTGACAGCAGAGCAGGTAGCGGTACCCCCCGCTTGGGACACAAACCTCGTCCCCAGAGCTTCATCCTCCCCACCCCACCTCAGTGGCTTGACAGAGATTTCCCTGTTCCAGCCCAGCGATGTTTTACAGAAGGTAACAGCTGCCGGCCAGGTTTTGCTACAATTTAAGCCTTTTTTTTTCAGCGCTATTTCTTCTCCGAGCTCTGCTTTTCACGAGGTGAATAAAGGCCCGGGCTCCTAAATAGAAAGATGCTCCTGAGAGCACCTTCTCCAACTTTCCTCATGAACATCGTCCTCTACCTCTCCATCCACCACCATCCCATCCTTAGCGGGAACCGGGCGCTAAAAAGCCTCGCAAAGTCATCCTCCTGCTGGAAAAGCTCAACGAATCACCCGCAATGAGTTCGTTCCCCTTTCTGTTGTTGTCAGCGGTTATTGGGACAACCCGCCTGTGTTGGGGTCACTCGGCAGCGCCCCAGTTCCCGCAGATCCCCATTGTTCTGGATTTGATGGGCAAACTGTGCTTCCCGCCTGGGAGCAGATCCCTGCCTCTCTGAGCCAGAGTTGCCTCGAATCCCTCCTGCTACAATCTCTATTCTACTATCAATTGGGGGTTTTTTCCCATTTAAAGTCCGAATTCTGGTTAAAAATGAAGCATCTCCAGAAACTGCCTTGCTTTGCTAAAGCAACCTGTGCCTGTCCTCCAGCGAGGAGCGTTCCGGGGGCTGGGGAGAGGGAAGTGGGGAGAAAATGAGTTATGGTTGATAAAGGGATGCTGCATCGCAGGGCTCCGAGCTGTAATTTTTGCATTAAGGTCGTGCTCTTTTACTAGGTTTATATGCCAATGAGGCGTTCCCGGTTTACCAAATTTATACAAATCTCTCCTTAATTGGTAATCACAGATGCTGTAATTTAAGACCCCCAGCTACAGAGCTTTCATATTAGCTGCTGATCTATTACTGTAAATCGTCTGAAATAATCAACTCCAGGGAGTGGGGTAGAGAGAGATCCTCGCTCTAAAATATCATCGCTTGCACATCATTTTCACTCGAGAAATGATTTATCTTGGACACCACTATAAACAACACAACTCTCTCACAAACACACACACAATGGCAGCCGCACTGCTGCTGACATGTTTATTGTAATAAATCAAGAAAGGGGGAAGAGAGAGGGAAAAAAAAAAAAAAAGGTTGCGAGGAGAGAGAGGGAGAGAGAGAGAGAGGAATATTCCTAAAAATATCAGTGAAATGCCTCGATGGGTATAAACACACATACCACCATGTGAAGAGAAATGGGAGGAAATGAAGACGGCTATTTGTCACATTTTACGACAATAACATTAATAACAAACAATAAATTTACATGGACATATAGACACGCTAGGAATTGGGAAGCCCCTGCTACTTACAATAATCCAGCCCTCGGCGTGGCTTCGTGGTTCCTGAGAATTGTTTTATTGCGGACTCCTCTCCCTCTCTCCTCCTCTCCCCCTCTTTCTCTCTCTCCCTCTCGCTCTTTCTCTCCCTTTTTTTTCCCCCCTCAGCTATAGGCTTGTTTTTTAAAGGACAGTTGAATTTCACGTCAGACACAAGGAGACCATGTCTGCGATTTTCCTGACGAATACATATCTATTCTGCAACCTCTGCATTAATTATTTAATGAATCACGTGATGGGGAAGGGGGAAGGGGGTCTCTCGGTTTCATACTCAAAGGACCACTGTGACCTTCCACCGGAACAGTATTTTTTTAAAGAAGTTTCGAACTGAACGAAGCTTTTCTCGACGGGTACACAGACTCCTCTCCCCAGGGCGGGTGGCAGGGCCGTGCCAGCGTGGGGTGA
The DNA here is from genome assembly GCA_035041425.1 of Mionectes olivaceus. Taxonomy (NCBI): domain Eukaryota; kingdom Metazoa; phylum Chordata; class Aves; order Passeriformes; family Tyrannidae; genus Mionectes; species Mionectes olivaceus. The sequence goes on along the minus strand of JAWWMA010000218.1, from coordinate 4,523 downwards.
GGGTGTGCAGGGTGAGGGGCACCCACTCCTCTATCGAAGAGCTCGATTTTAGGTTCATTTTCCCACCCTGCGTGGAGTTAAGAGCACTTAAACCCTTCTCGAAACCTCTCCTGGAAGTTGGCATTGTTAGCCCTTGGTTCAGCTAAATCTCATCATGCTTTTTCCTAATTTTAAGTGGGTTTTTTTCTCTCCTGGTTGAGACTTTTATCACAACCTTGCACTGAAAAGGCACAACAATTACAGCGTCTAAACCAGCTAAAAGAATATTTACACTCCTGGTTTTAAAAAGCTCAGCCTTCCTTTCACTTCCAGGCCTTTTCTCCCCGCCACTGTTATTGTTTGGCCAGACTATTGCATTAGGGGGAAGAAAAAAAAAAAAAGAAATCAAATTTTGACAGTGAGGAAAGCTGCCAAGTACAGGGATCTTGGGAAAAAAAAGAAGGGAAAAAAAAAAACACAACAAACCAACGAGGACAACAAAGGGAGTCGCTGGGAAAGGCCGCGGAGCAGACGCGGAGCAGGGAACCGGGCGCGCTGCCCTGGCACGGCACTGCCCGCTCCCCACGCCCACGGGGGGAAAGCGTCACCCGAGAACAGGCGCCAAGCAGAGCCTGAAAACATCAGGATCGCTGCCCAGAGCCCCCGGCTATGCCAGAGCGAGCGGGGAGACCGGGACACGCCAGCGCAGAGCATCTCCCACTCCTTCCAAGCACCCCACGCCCCTCCGGGGACAGAAATTCCTCCCTCGCGGGGTAAAGCCTGGAGGGAGCTCGTATTGAACGCAAAAAAAAGAATAAAAACGCCTAAAAGTATGTGGGGGGTTCCCGCTTAAAGTCGAACCTAAGGGGTTGGACGAGGTGGGCTGGGCTCCCCCCGGCCAGGAAGGAGCGAGCGGGGAAAAGCTTCGTTTTCGAAAGCCCTCGATTATTTCTGAATCGATTTTATCGAGTGCAAGTAGTTGTCGGAAGAAAGACGTTTGGTCGAGGTGTGGGAGGAAGCGAGGGGGGGAAAATTGCGATTAAAAGGGGTTCCCGTCGCTGAGGGAGGGGGGGTGTCCCCCCAAGGGAGGAAAAGTTCTGGGGTGGGGGGGCTTGTGTGAGAACTTCAGGTCAGCTCAGAAGTCACAACTTTCACTTTATAAGACCACTTTCCCCCCCCCCCATACGAAGTGTATCCCGTGAATGGAGCCGGGTAAATAAATTTTAAAACGGGGGGGGGAAAGGGACATGAAAAAAAATAATGAAAAGGAACAGAGTCATCCCAGGCAGCAAACGGAGCAGATACTCCCCCTCCGCCAGCATTTTTGGGTTTGTTTCATGCAAAAGAAGCACCATTTCGGGTTTGGCGATTTTTTTTTTTTTTTTTAAGGCCCCCAGTTCAAAGGGTCGGAAACGCGGCCATAAACAGCGGCTTCACCCTCCGAGGTGCCGTGATCAAAGCCGTTTTCTTTCTGAAGATAAAATGAACGTTTATATAGTGAGAAAGCGAGATTGATTTACAGATTTAAACACGCCGTTCTTATTGCGGATCATAAATCTGTCACCGGGGCTGAGAAACTCCCAAGCCGCTCCCCGGGCTGAGTAGCCTTTAAAGAGACTCAGTGCCACACCGGGCCAGCACGAAACAGCCCCCCCTCGCTTCTCACAAGACCCCCGTTCCCAGGCAGACCCCCCCTTCTATCCATGTAAATATATATAGAAATATATACATATTTGTTTTTCCTTCCTCTCTACCCCTCTGTCTCCAACACCTCCACCCCAGTGGCGTTGGGTTACGCGGTTTTTCTCACCTAAACCGCCTTGATAAATCAAATTTGGGGGACCTGGAGGTAACAAAGGGCATGGGCAGATCGGCCGCGACCGGCGTTTGAGGGGTTTGGGATGGGGGTCGCGGCTCGGGGGGGCCGGGAAGGTCCCTCGGGCCGGTGGGATGCTCCGAGAGGGCAGCTGGGCACAGAGAAGCTTTTGAGAGAGCCGTGGGCAGGGGCGAAGCGGGAGGAGATGCGGGGAGGGGGGCTGAGAAAGGCGCGGGGTGGGTGGGTGGGTGGGGGGGAGGTTGGAGAGGGACTCTCGGAAACAAAGGAATTTCTGAAAATGAGAGGAGGGATGAGGCGATGGACGCGGCGAGGCCGCGGCTTCGCCGCTCCGCTTGCGGCTTGGCCTTGGGTTTTTTCTCCCCCCAGGTTATTTTTGGGAAGCCAAGACCAGCCGGGTCGCTCTGCGAAGGCCAAACCGCCGCGGTTCCCCGCGCCCACCGCCCTCTCTCCTGCGCGTTTTCCCCTCTTACAAAGCAAAGCAAGGCGCAAACACCGAGGGGCTTTGCAGGGAGATGAGAAGGGAAGCGGTTTATCGGGTGCGGGCTCGGAAACCGGACGATTAAACAGTGAAAAAGCAGAAATAACCCGACTTCCAAGTCCTTTCGTCCTCCACCTTTTTTCTCGCGGGGCTGGTTCCCTGATTCCACGGCCCAAACCCTGGGTTTTTCAGGGCCGGGACCCCGCACACGCAAAGTTTTGCTGAACTGGGGGCTGAGCTGTCGCCCAGCACAATGTCCAGCCTCGGAGAGGTCAAGGGGTTTGCGAGGTCAGTCCCCGGCTATAATACCCAGCTAATCGCCTAGAAAACGTGTCCTCTGCGTGAACTCTATCCCCCGATCCGGGCTTGCCAGCGCTGGGTTTTGTCTCCCCGATTTTCACCCTTTCCCATCGTATCCCCGCACCGCTCCCGGGACGGGGCGGCAAAGCCCGGGAGCATCAGAAGGTCCAGGACATCCCCAGGCCTGGGACAAAGACACGTCCTTAACCCGCAATATTGGCAGCCTTGGGGTCGTCCTTAAACCGGGACACCCGCACCCCAGAGCACCACCCGCTTCGGGACACTCTGCCCTAACCATCCCGGGAGGGATCTTCCTCAGAAAAATAAAAAACAAAACAAGGGAAAAACAACGAACAAAGGAGAGAAATCCCCCCCCCGAAATCACCCCACATCGTCCTGCCCGGGGTCCCGCAGCAAAGCCCAGCAGGGTCGAACCCCGAACACTCGCCACCCCAAATCGAGGAGGGGAAAAAAAACCCCAAAACACACCCTCTCGCCACAAGTAAACCCGCCTGCAAACTTTCTCTGCCCGCTCCCCTCGCTCACATCGGTCAAAATAAAACGAGCAAACAGAAGGAAAACACCGCACGAGAATTCCCGTGTTGTTTCTTTTTCTGTCCCCCTCCTTTTTTTTTTTTTAGCTTTTTAGCTCCTTTTTTTTTTTTTTCCCTTTGCTTTCTCCCAGATTTCTCGTGAAAGGAGGCAATAAACCGATCAGAAATGCATGCCAAGAGAGCAGCTCTGTTACCTGGTTCGCTCCCACATCCTTTTTCCAACGCCCCAGAGACGGCCCTCATGGTTTGGGTGGTTTCTTCCAAAGTGAGAGGTCTGGGGGAGGGGGTGGCTTGGGGGGGCTGTTTGATTTTGGCTTTCTCCCCCAAAAATAAAGCTTTCACCTTTACGATCCAGATTTTATTATTAATATTATTATTTCCCCTGAAGATTCCTGTAGGACTCCGGGTGCTTTTTTCCCAACAGACGGTCTGCGGAGATTTGCTGTTGAATAACAATGGGAAAAGGATAAGTATTTAAAGAAAAGAAGTGATTAATGATTTTCTGTATAATTCTCACATTTTTCTTGGCTTCTGTCTGCTTATAATGGCTGTGAACTTTTAGGTCCTATAGAAATCTTCTTTTCTCCCCCTTCTATTCTATTCATACTTTCCAGCTTTGATTTGCTTCTATAGACCCCGCATTCCTGGAAGCATATGCCTTTTTTTTTTTTTCCTTTAAACAACCATTTTTTGCCATTCTTAGAAGCCCTATCCTGAAAATAACACCCTCTTTACAACCCTCAGCAGATCAAAGAGAGAAATCGTAAAATAAAATGCAACAACAACAAAACACCCCAACCTCAGGCATTACAATAAAATACAGCCCTTGCCACCCTCCCTGGAGGAAAAAAAAAAAGTAAATAAAAAAAGAAACTTTAAAGGTTTGCAGTTACTGCCTCTAAAAACGCGATAGTTAACAAAAATCCAGCCGTAAATCCATTTCTTTTATGTCAGGGGGTGTAACGTGTGCCATGCGATCACATTAATATTATTTTTTAAGTACCAAAGTGTCAACAGAAAGGAAAACCCGGCGGCCCTTTGTTTGAACCGGGGGCAGGGGGGACTTTTGGGGACACTTTATTTGCAAGGTGGCCACGCCGTGATTTTACTGCAACGAAAGGAATAACACATAAACGCGCCCTGTTTAAATATTTCAAGCCCTGCCTTTGTTTCTGAATAATGCAGGGGGATATTTCGGTCCTGATGGGGGGTCTCGGAGAATTCCTCAAACATTGAACAAATAAGTAAAGTATTTCTCTTTTTTTTTTTTCTTTTAAGAGGCAAGTATAAGAAAATGATTATTTTCTTCAGCTGGTGCCGAGGCTTCCACCCCCCCCCCCGAGCACAATAGTCTTTTCTTTCTATATATTTCTAA
>JAWWMA010000217.1:0-22657 GCA_035041425.1 Mionectes olivaceus | reverse complement strand
AAAGGATGAGAGCCAGGGCAGCTTCTTGTCCTATGTTGTCCTTCACAAAGTACAGTGGCCATATCAAAGAATTGTAGGATGTGCTCTCAGCTCAAGGATCAAACAAAAGACAGCTCAGCAGGACTAGGGAATAAGCAGTGCTGGGCCACATTCTCTGCTTTCAGGTAAATGCCTGATGAGCTCTGACATAGCAACCCAAAGATAGCTTCCAGAGTATGTGGCCTTCTCAGACTGCAGTTCACCCTGGGGCAAGGTGAGTCATTGCTAAGTAAGATGTTAGTTTAGGCCTAATTGGTCCTAGTTAGAGGAGCCTAAATCAAAAATATGCGGTCTGGTCTTTTTCACTGGCTGTTAAATTCTGCTGAATGGTTTTCACCCAGAGGCTATCTCCATCTCAGTGAGAAAAACCTTTCCCTATCCTTTAGGTGTTTTTAACTTTGTCTCAAGGAATACTGAAAATACTAGAATTCAAAATGTTGACCTAAATTAGCAAGATATCTTCAGCACTTGATTACATCAAAACATCATGTATTTATAATTTTTTTCTAAACTTGTACTTAAGTGTCTGCTATATATTATGTGTTAAAAAAATGAAATAATTTTTCTAGCACTATACTTAAAAAAAAATCCTGCAGCACAGTCCTGTTTTTGGATCATTAGCATTTAAGAAATAAGTTCTGTAAGTCCTAGAGAAAAGAGTAAGTCTTCCAAACAGATTATTTATAATTTTTTTACTGTTAACAGGTTCTCTAGTGTATCTCATTTTGTAGCTCAAATAATAAAACCCACATAAACAGGCAGGTACATTTGAACATTTCTGGTGACATTCGAATTACTACATATTTAGTCAAACTGCTGAATTGTTCGCATTTCTACAGGTGTCAATGGGGAACAAGATTAAACCAGGCAAGTACACAGATCTCTGTTTAGTGGGGATAGCATGCAGATTTCCAGACTTCGTAGATAAGTATGTACTTCATATCACTCATTCAGCACTTGCAAGATGGAAGAGGTAGCCTGCAACAGAATGTAATGTTACTTTCAAGGAAAAGACAGTGGGAAACTACTTCAGCAGTGTAATTCTTTTGTGAAGAGGTTGACTTTTAATTTTTTTTTTTTTTCTGCTGTGGCAGAGTCCATGTAACAGATAAATCCCAAATTTTTACCTTTTCCTAGAAACGGAAAATTATGGAGTTCTGCTTTAGGTGACACCATTGACCTCCCAGACTAGAGTGGTTGCACCCGCAGAGTGGGACCACTCCTGTGATTTTGTGCAAGTGGGTGCTGTAAAGTATTGCAAAGCAGTTGCTTGACATATTTTCTGACTTCAGTGAGATTTATCCGTGCCCAGGGGTTTCCCCATAGTACTAAGCCCAAGGATCTGATTATATTTCATTCAATTTCCTCCTTTCCACAGCTGAGCTGCTTAACAAAACAAGTGTCTCCTGTGAAAAGTTGAAAATAGAGTCAGGATAAGAAACTGCCACCATGCCTCTTGCTTGCTCTCTGGGTACAATTGACTTATTCTTTGAAAAATTGACTGCCAACTATCAAGCAACTCTGGCTTAAATTTTGTGCATAGCCTGGAAAATAATATATGTACAATTTTGCATGGTTTCTCAACTTTTCAAATGTTATTGAATCTAGCCAGTTGCATCCAGAACCTGAGGCCTGATGTTGTTCAGGAGAGGCTTAGGTTGGATATTAGAAAAAAGTTCTTCAACCAGAGGGTGGTTGGGCACTGGAACAGACTCCCAGGGGAAGTGGTGGCAGCACCAACCCTGTCTGAGTTTGAGAAGTGTGTGAACAATACTCTCAGGTAGATAGTGTGAGCTCTTAGTGATGGTCGTGTGCAGAGTCAGGAGCTGGTCTCAGTGATCCTTGTGGGTCCCTTCCAACTCAGCATATACTGTCATTCTGTGATTCTGTGATAACTGGCTTGCCTCATCCAAATTTTTTCAGTGTGGGTTTTTTGTTTTTGTACTATGAACACATTCAGTGTATCTGATTGTGCCACTCCCTTCTCTGTAAACATTGGCATGTGACTAAATGTGCTGAATATCTTTGACAAGACTGCCGGATGAATAATGTACTAAGGTCTGGATTTATTCGGTCATGACACTGTTCACTGCAGGACTTTCACCCACTCTTGATCTTTATTTCTCTTTGTTAAAAAACAACAACAACAACAACAAAAAAGCAAAAGCAAAACACTACCCCACCACCACTTGTCTACAACAGGGTTTGTTGTGTGTTTCTTCTCAGTCTACTGTGGCATGTACAGTATATATTCTCACAGCACATGTGACACCCTGAACACAATCAAGTTGACTGAAAGTCTGTTAACACCTCTGTTTTCTTATTTTTATAAACTGCGGTATCAAATAAAGCTCATATAAAAAAATATACTGTCCTGGAGTGATGGCACCTTTTCTCTAAAGTGATCTTGTTAAAAGGGTGAGGGCAGAAGTGGTGTGAAGGGGTTAGTGTGTCTTGCAGTAGCTGGAAAAGTCAGAATGATTGTGGTTGCAGTATGTGGGAGGGTTTGTTTCCCTTGTTTGACTGTAAAGACAAATGCTGATGGGCTCTGTGTTCAAAACCTTAGAATTTATAATTTTGGAGAGGATAGTGGATTCTTTGGAAAGAAATTAAATAGTGAAGCAGGAAGGCTAGAGGGTAACAGTCGGACAGATTAAATCAGACAAGGTTTCCCATCAGACTATATAAAATTAATTTGAGTTCTCGTTTTGTTCATGCTTACCTCATTTTGGTGGCTTCTCTACATTGTGGGGAAAATAAGACTTAATTAGAAGTTACAGCTTTTACATGTTTTACTGAAGTGGTAGCATTTCCAGAGTATGTATTTTAAATGCCATTGGTGTTGGAGGCAGATCTTTCATTAAGCAGCATAGCAAATTAATCTTAACCTATCATTAGATATTTGCATGTACCTGCATTCACATAATTTTGATAGCTGTCTGGCCTGGCCAAAAGCTTTAGAATTGTTTTTATAATGAGACCATCCTGAAAATATTATCATTCTGGTATGGTAAGGTGTTTGTGGGGGAAATCATGCAGTACAAAAAGGTAGTGGACTTCACAGCCATATTAATTTTCGGTTCCACCAGAACAACTGCATGTTATCAGAGAAACCTGTAGTAGTGTAATAGGCCAAAAATTTTTCCCATCTAGTAGAAAATGCTCTTTGAACAAATTCTGAGGTCTCCTTCATCTGAAAGCACCTCTTTTTTGTTTGTGTGTTTGTTTTGTTTTGTTTTAGTCCAATTCTTAAGAACAGAGAGATGGTAATGAAAAGTTTTCATTCAGCAAGTACTTTGGTGACCTTAAAAGCAGATAAATAAGCATGGCTTGTATATTAATCCCCAAAATGTTGTGACTGTCTTTGAACGTGTGATGTGTCTTAATCATAATATTACTGTGTTTTTAACTCTGATGCTTTCAACTTTCCTCAGAAAATAATTGACATCTCATGCTCTGAACTGACTGTTCTCACATGGACTTACAGCATATTTGAGTTACAGTTCAGTATTTTGTTCTGTTGATTGTGGAGGTACAGTGAATTTGTAGCTTGACGGTTTTTTTCAATTCTTTTCTTTGATCCTACTTTTTCTTTGAGGCAATGATAAGTACTCACTTCAGTACTTACAAGGGTGATTTAGAGACTTGTCACTACACAGAACATAGGGAAACTTGAGAAGGGAATCTTTTTTCTTGATAAATTGTCGTACATACTGATACTATTCAAAGGAAAGGCTCTGCTAGATCATGATAGAAATAGTTTACAGGGAAAAAAAAGCCCTTCAAATATAATTACTTCTCCAGCCTTAGAAGTAGGAGTCATATCTGCTTTTGTCAGTGCCCATTTAATAACTTCTTTATTCTGCCTATTGAGGGCTCAGGAGAGGCCATTTTCCCATTTGTGTCCTTTAGTTGCTCTAAATTTAAACAGGGCTCCAACTGAAAATACTGCAGAATGTTAGCAGAAAAAGACTGTATTGCTCCAAACTGGCATTTTAATGTTTATCCTTTAGTGTTGATCATCTGTTTTCTATTGCTGAGAAAAATCCAACTGTTTACTGAAGAGGATAAGGTGAAAAGACCCTCTAACTTTCAAAAAATAGATTTAGAAGAGTGGAAAAATATTAAAGAACAAAGTGTGCTATGGAGAGCATATCTTGTCTGTCTTAAATATTCAGATATTCTTCTGAGCAGGGAAGATGTTGCCCATCCAAGTGAGGAGTGATGTTTGAAGCTTGATATGTCTTTAGCAGAACTTCTCCATTAGGAGAGCTCCAGGGACATGGGAAGGTGAAAGGAGATGCAGTCTAGCAGGGCCTCCTGAGTAACTTTGGAAACTATTGTGATCGCCTACGCTCCTTTGTCTTTTACAAACAGCTGCCATATTTGAGCACTGTGCAGTATATCTTACAGCTTTCTCTAGCTGCTGAAATGACAGTTGATTATTTTTTCGTAAAGAAGACATTCCTAAGCAATGGGATAGACTCACATGGTCTGTAGTTTTTATCAAGATCTCATCTTTGTCTGGAAACAGACTTAATTACCACTGCAGCATGTGTGAAAGACAAGGATTCCTTTGCCTTCTGAATCATAAATGCTGTGTGCAGGCTGAGTGGCAGCACACTTGCCTGCTCCAGTCCAGACTAAATTTGTGAGTTTGTGAAAGTCCTTCAGTTCTATGAAATACAATTTATGTGATAGTAAAATAATCCTATGTGGAAGAGCCTGTCCTGCAGGTTAACGAGAAAAACTACCTGGAACAACAGCCTCAGCACTTTTGCCCCTAAAACAGTCAAAGAAAAAGACTCAGTTCTTCCAGATGAACTCTGAATTTTTCCTCCTCTGTATAAAGAGCTTTATTTTAAAATAGCAATTAGCTTGCTGATTGTTCTCTGCTCACTGAAACAGATGTCATTTGTTATCTCAAAAATTAAGCTTTTTCTTTCTTCCTTCAAGAGTGTTACTTTCATGAGGAAAAAAATTACCTTTTCTTTAAAATTACCACTTGTTAAAATTACTTCAGCAGTGCTCTTTAATGTACCCATTTATTATGATTACTGAGATTTGTTATTAACAGCACCTCACTGAAAGAATGAAGACAAGAAACTGATTCATAGGACTTAATTTCTGTACTTGCCAAGATAAACTGAAAGAGTTAAAGCAGACCCACATTTTAATTTTAAAGATTGGATTTTATTTAAAAATGAGTGTGTGTTTGTTTAGTTTATCTGTTTTCATAGAAAACCACTAATTTTTTTACATCATAGTCTCTTTCCTTGTACTGTGACCGACTGTGCATTATTTTAAATACAGTTGAACGTTTGGGCTTGAACTGGTTTTAATAGTCTAGTACTACCAACACTATTAAGCAGAGGCATCTTCATTCCCTTTTCTCAAAGCAGAAAATTGTCAGAAAATCCAGTTAACAAAAAATATTTTCTGTCTGGTTAACAAGTTGAGTTGACCACCTGTTCAAGGATAGCAAGGACAGGAAAAAAGTCTGCTCTTAACCAAACGAAAATGACCTGGAATTCATCCTTCTATAAATTTTTTTCATCTGAGAACATTTAGTGTGTTTTGCTGTTTAGAGCCAATGATACTAGTACAATTCTTCTGAACAGAGGACACAATATGCAGTGAAGATGGCAAGTCTTCCATTTAACAATCAGACCTCCAATACAGCATGTGGCTGCCCATAGGAAGGTTTTATTTTCAGAAAAGCTGTGAGAGTTAATGCTTCCCTGTGCCCATGGACTGAACTGAACAATAGGAGTTTGCTATTTGCAACACTTTAATGTTTCCCATACTTGGTGCTGGATTTTCCTGATTTGGATTATTTTCATAACTTCTGTATTAAATGTCTTTTTGTACCATTTTTTGCTATTTCTTCCAACTTATCTGGTATAATTACTTCATATAATCTGAAGGTTCTTAGCAGTGGTAGTGAATTTCTTCAGTGCTTCAATGCGTTCTCACTACAGTGGTCTGTAGGATACCTGCCTCTAACACTTCACCAGTGATTTTACCACGTTTGTGTGTATAACGACCTATATGGAAATGCTTGATACTCTGTGCAGGAAGTCTGCAAGATGCCTTTGAATAAGAAATAGGTATTTGAACATCATTTGAAGACAGAAAGGAGGAAACAGGAAATTATCTCCTTTGTTTTCCAGAGACTGATGCTTAACATAGATTGATGTGCAAGACCCAGTTGTTTACAAAATCTGTGATATTGCATTTTCTCTCTGTTGCTTGATATTCAGTACCAAAAAGCAAGTATGAAGCAGAATCAAAATCTTTGTCTAAGCTGTGCAGACTTTACAGTGAGATGGAAGTTGGATTGTAGTTAGGCAGTTTAAAGAAATTATTAAATATTTTCAGTATGTCTGGATTCTTGTTATTGTGGGATCACTTATCTTTCCCTTTTCCTCATGGGAGAATGTTAATACAGTACCATATCCTTAATGTTTTAGAAAGTGTAAGGGGTGGGAGTACAATTTCTCTATTTGCAGATACAAATGGGAGCTGAAAACCCTTTCCTTTTCGTGAAGATCGCTGTCTCTTCTAAATTGATATTTTCTGCTTTTTGTTTTTTGCCTTTTTTTTAATAAGCCGGTAATAGACTTATGTAATTATCAGCACATTAATGGTAGTTCTAATGCCTTCAGTGACTTCACAGCAGTTTATCTTCTGCATGGCAAAAGGCTCCTATAGTTTTAGCTTTAACCATTCAATTCTGTATCGAATCAGCTTGTTGTAAATACTGAAGGAGAAGCAGTACCATATTGTTCTCTTAATCATTCTTAGTTGCTTTGCAGTAACACCAAGGTAACATTTCTGAAAATGAATAGTTCTTAATCTATGTTAAAACTTACAAAAGATCCCAGTAGTCATGATGTATAGCATGGCTGTTTTGTGAATCAACAGCAAGGAGGTAAAGGAAATACTCTGTTCTGTTAAAAGAGAATTAAAGCAGCAGCTGAGAAGTTGTTTTGTGATCATGGAGAAAAATCTCTGGTACCAGAAAGCAACATCATTTTGTAGTCAATACAGACACTCTAGCTTGCAACTGTCTATAGTAAGAAACATAAGACAGTTTAAGGACCTAGATATTCAGAACTCATGAAACAGTACCAGCTGTGCTGTCAACTTTTACACCTGTCAACTTTTACACCTAACCCATATCAATAGCAGTAGTACTTGACTGACAGCACACAAGTTTTTATCAATTCTGACTTTAGAGAGAAAAGCCAAATGCTTAGTACTTGCTTACTTAATAAGCAACATATAAATGAGACTGTGACTAGAGCTTGGGACTGTGCAGCATGAGCATTTTGTATCCTGATTGCTTTATTCTTGTAAAGTTAGGGAGAAGTAAAATAAGACTTTTAGCCTTAGCTCAGACTCAACTTGAACAGGCTGACAGAGAGGCGAAATGTATGTTTCCCTTTTTAGAAAGCTTATTACATCTGTTCATTTGTATCTGTTAAAACATTGAGTATGACAATGCACGTAACGTATGTTACCTACAACAAGCAAAGATTAAGTGGAATTTTCAGAAGACTTTTCTTTCAAAAATTAGCGCTTAGTCCTGTAAAGGCAAGTGCATTTCCTTGCAATTACACATAGGCTTCTCCGAAGTATAAATAAACCTCCTCTTCGTCTCCTACAACATTAAAAATTACCTAAGAGTTGTTCTGTTCCTTGCTTTCTGAGCATCATTTGCTGCCTTCTTTCTTTGGCAGTACAGCTGGGAAATAAGCAGTTGGGGATGAGTGGGATGTTGTCTTGCTCACGTGGTAAGGATTTGGAGTCATATCCAAACTTTGTTCAGAGCAAAGTCTGAGCAAAATTATTTGGTCCAGATGGATGAAATACCTGAGTGAGGTGCTGGTGCAGTCTTAGAGCAACTGCTTGAGAGACCCTTTCTCTCCTTTCACATATTATGCTTCAATATATGTTTCCCCAACTGTGTTCCTTCTGGCTGTTCTCAAGCTTGTAGTTAATGATTGTTCTGCTATTAAGACAGGTAGTGTGTATACATGGCCTGCACACAAATTGCTGCAGCAAACCCTTCACTTCTGTCTTGGTAGTTTGCCTGTGATGCAAGCATGTTATATGTATAAACCCAGAAAAACAGGCTACTGCTTGAAAGATTCTGATCTTACCTGGGGCTGAGCCAGCAGAACAGACAGTCATCACTGATTTGTTGTATCTGGATTGGTACCTGGAAAAGTAATGCTCATGGTGCTTAGGACTTACCTGGGCAAGACACTGCTTGAAAGAAATGGTAGTTTTTCCTGGTCAGAGATTCCAGTGGTGAGCCCATGATCTTCAGACTTGCATTGCTTTCAGATAATGCTGAAAAAGTCAGGAGATGGGTACAGCTACCCCATTCTGGTAGGTATACTTAATTCATACTGAGTATGTAGCCCAAGGCAATAACATCTTTTGTTGGCAACTGTCATAAGATGTATGTACCTCTTGACGAGAGCAAGTCACTGAAGATAGAATATTAGCTGTGTACATGGAATTACATGGTAAAGTCTTGGTTTAAAATATGGGGGGAGAGGGGGAAGGAACTCACAGGAAAGTCTGTAATATCTTCTAAAACAGTTGCACAGTACACTCTCTGATAACCACAGACATTTCCATCAGGAATATATTATGCATATAAATGCCATCTATTTAGCTGAAAATCCTCGCTTTGTGTGCAAGGGTCAATACCAGGAAAGACCTTGACAGAAAAAAACTTCAAAGCATTCTAACACTAATGAAGATAGTGGGAACTACCTCCATTCAAGTTTTGGCTAAATCAAGTTACAGTCTTTTCATAATCCCATTGTAGTTATAAAGTTTAAAACTATGTGGGAGAAATGGGAGGTGCTGCAGTAACTAAGAGAGAAATGAAGAAGTGTATGACAAGGACATGTTTCTGTGTTTGTGACAAGTTGCTTGACTTTGGTTTTAGGTTTTCGATTGCTTTTGTTTGTTTGTTTTTAATCACACTAGTCTGAGATGTTTAAGCTTTTAGTAAACCCTAAAGACGCTAGGAAAGAAGGCAGCTGAAGGTGAGGTAGGGAGTGGGGGGCCAAGTGAGGTAAGGCCCAAATTTACATCACTGTGTAAAAATCTGATTACCCTGTCTCCTGACTATTTGGTGAAAATAAGTGGGCTGTAGAAGAGGTGTCATCGTCTTTGTAAATCAAGTAATTTGAGGTTTCCTTTTACTCTCTCACAATAAACCAAGCATGCAATTCATTCTTTTGTTTGGACAGTTGCTCTGCTAATTAAGAAGCCGGTGACTATTTCTCTGCCAAATGGCTCTCCTTTGTATATCTTTCTAAACCCTGTGAAGTTAATGCATATTGAAATGGCATGTGTCTGTGCCCAGCTAGGAGAGCAAATCCACTAGAACAGCAGGATCAGTAAAGGAAAACAGAAGAATTGTCAAAGATACTCAAACTTAGTGTCAGTAAGTTACAGAATCCCGCAGCAAACTGGATTTCATCTCCATGATTGAACTGCTGCTCACTGAATAGTAATGGCATATGTTATGTAAGTGTATAAATCCAAAACACAAATAAAAACAAATGTAACGAGAATTCAGGAGTTACACACATCAGTCTGGCTGGAAGGTAGTTGGCATATTGTATCCCCATTAGTCATTCCACAGGTGTTAAGTGATACTGCATAGGTACTTTGGCTAAAAACTGGGTATGTAATGAGATAATCAGATCTCTGGAAATGTCTAGTGGAATATGCTGCCTATTTGTTATTTACAAAAGGCGCGTTCTTCAGTTTTCCTAAAGATACATAGTTTTAGAGGTCTGTGGTTTCTTAGCTTGTGAGAAAAACTGCAGAAGAGTGAGCTGTAACGCAGATGTAATGCAACAGCTGGAGAGGAGAAAAGACCCTCCTGATGATGTTGGAGTGCCTGTGTTCAGCTCAGAGGAGCACAGACTTCTAAACAGCATGCACAAATCACGATGATGTTTTTCTTATCTTCCCTGCCTATCATGGAGGATCTAAAATTGTGACAATACCTCATGCTTTCAAGAAAGCGACAAGAAAATACCACTGCTTTTTGGTTGTTGCCTTAAAAATAACTGGTCATTGAAATAATGGACCTATGTGCTTGTGTAGATATTTGTAAGTGGGTGAGGCAGCCCAGTGCACAACTCTGTCCAACTGTCTCTTAATACAAAGTTATTACTATAGCTTTCTGGATATCTTGTTAATATTCTCTAATCTACTTCAACTCGACTGATATTTTGGAGAGGTCCCTCTACTCCCTTGGACTGCTAAAAGGAATTATTTCCTCTGCAACCCTTGTGTTCCTTCAAAGATACAAACATTAATTTTCAATTGCCTGCAATTTTGGGGGGTAGGAAAACATATGGTTCGACAATTCTAAATGTCATTGAGAACAAATGTTGAAGAAACTAATGGTACAGAAACCTGCATATTTTTTTCAGGAAAGTATGATTGCTAATTCCTAAATTTGATTGGAATCATCTCATTACAACATCAAGCATTCGTTGAATTCAATAAGCTACTTTAGGAGATACAAATTTAAGAAATGAGCCTATCCAAGCAAATGGAAAATAGTATTCTGTCCTTACCTAGTGATTGCCTTCCCACTGTGTTTCCTCTAGAGTAAGATTTTGTTACTAAAATAAATGTTCAGTCATTTCCCTAACACAGTTTTAATCAGATATTTGCTATGCAAATTTTGCTTGTTTGTCTTATCATCCGTGTCTGCAGCCTTTCTCTTGTTTTATGTCAGCTGAATCTTTTCAGTTAGTTTTCAATAGTGTCATCAAATAGAGCTTAAAAATCCACACAAAACAATAACCTAGCCCTGAGTTTCTGGAATCTGGTCAACACTTTGCCTACAAATCCACCCAGTGTAAATGAATTTCAGGGATAGACAGCAACAGAAAACATAGTGGGTATGGCACCAACAGTAACTATGCCTTGATAAGGTTTCCTGAGAACAAAAAAGTCACTTCAAGGAGAGGTTAATGCTCCTTCTGTGCTGACCTCAATAGACAAACGGCTGTTTGCTCACTACTGATGAAACTACCCTGTGCCTTGATTTACATTTTAGGGGAAATTCTCTGTCCTGAGCACCAGCTGTTATTGTCATCAGCTACCTCTGTGGTGTACTTTGTGGAAAGCCAAATAAATACGGTTTGGTGTCCAGATAGCCACTGGAGTGGAATACTGAACCCTGCAGTACACTTTTTCCATCATAAGTGGTGGCTTTGTTTTTTTCTTATATCAAGCAGGATATAAGGAAATCTGTATCATTTTACAGTTGATTTGCAGTGCTTTAAGAAATTAACTATTTGCTTACTGAACATAACGATGTCCGTTGTCTATGCAAAACTAATACATGTTTCAGACAGATTGTCCACTTATCACTGAATTTCAGCCCTCCTTGAAGGTCAGGGTGGGGTGAGAGAAGGGCTGACTTGGGGACAAGGTACACAGTAGCAGCTGCCACAGCAACCCGTGACAATAGCAAAGGCACTGATGTAGAGTTGACTTTCTCCTCTGCTGAAACCCATGCTGGGCTCCAGGCAGACTCCAAGGACAGAGTATCATCTGCAGAGACTCCACTGCTGAAGAAGACTCTGCAGAGGTGTGTAAAACTAGTGGAGGGTAGGGCTTAGGTGGCAGCTGGGTTAGATAAAAGAGCAGACCACCACTGATCCATTACTGTTAGATTTTTTTGGAGGTCCTTGTATCTACCTACTCTCTTTTCCCAGTATGAGATTACTCTTGCTCATGTTGTCATCACTGGCCTGGCAACTGACCTGCATTTAGGAGCACATGAAGATAGGCAAACAGTGCTAAATTAAATAGTTGATTATTGATGAAGAAAGTGGGTTGAGAAACTTCAGTTGTACAATATTGTTCCCAGGAAATCAGAATTTGGCATGGTCTGCTCAGTCCACTTCATTATTTGAAAGGAAAATAATAAAGTAGGTTTTATTTCAAATAATCTGAGAATCATTTCACAAAAGATTTGTCTTCTTTTCACATCACTGTGTTCAACAAAGGCAAGGGCAAAGTCCTGCACTTGGGGAATAATTCCATGCACCAGCACACGTGACCTGCTGGAAAACAGTTCTACTGAGAAGGCCCTGGGGGTTCTAGAGGACAAGAAGCTGTCCATGAGCCAGCAGTGTGTCCTTGTGGCCAAGAACACCCGTGGTACCCTCGGCTGCATTATGAAGAGCATTGCTAGCAGGTCAAGAGAGGTGATCCTGCATCTTTACTCAGCCCTGGTGACACTGCATCTGTGTCCAGTTATGGACTCCCCAGTTCAGGAAAGGCAATAAACTATTGGAGAAGGTCCAGTGGGGGCCTGTGAAGACTCTGAGGGGACTGGAGCATGTCATGTATGAGGAAAGGCAGAGGGAGTCGGGCCTATTTAGCCTGAAGAGGACTGAGAGTGGATCTTATCAATGAAGGGCTGGTGGGAGATGTAGTGATAGGAGGCTGTTGTGGACACAGCAACCACAATACGATAGTGAAGTAAGGAAGCACATCAACAAAAGCTTGAACCTGGACTTGCAGAGGGCAGACTTTGGCCTATTCAGGACACTGATTCAGAAACTGCCTTAGGAAGCAGCCCTTAAGAACAAAAAGGCCCAGGAAGGCTGGACATATTTTTAGAACAAAATTTTGAAGGTACAGGAGCAGGTCATCCCTCTGTGCTGAAAGGAAACCCAGCAGGGAAGAAGGCCAGCCTGGCTGAACAGGGAGGTTTTGTAGGAACTCAGGGGGAAAAAGAGGGTGTGTCACCTTCTAAAAAAGTGACAGACAACTCAGAAAGTGCTTAAGGGTGTCATAAAGTCATGCAGAAAGAAAATTAGAGAGGCAAAAGCTCAGTTAGAATTAATCTCACCACTTCTGTAAAAGATAACAAAAAGTATTGATTGGTATAAATAGATTCTAATAACAAAAGGACAGACAAGGAAAACTTCCATTCTTCATTGGATGTGAGTCACCAAAGATGAAGAACAGGCTGAGGTACTTAACTTTTTGCCTTAGTCTTCAACAGTAAGAACTGGTTATCCTCAGCACAACTTGCCTTCTGGGCTAGGGACGGAGAGCAGAATAGGTGCCCTGAAATCCAGGAGAAAGTAGTTAGGGACCTGCTGTACCACTCAGATGCTCACAAGTGTATGGGAGTTTACAGGATTCATCTTGTGGTGATGAGAAAGCTGGCAGATGAACTCGCTAAACCATTCTGCATCATTTATCATCTGCATCATTTATCATCTGCATCATTTATATTGTCAACAAGACCAACTGCCAGGTCCTACACTTTGGCCACAACAACCCCAAGCAGAACTACAGGCTGAAGGGAGAGTGGTTGAAAAGTGGCCCAGCAGAAAAGGACCTGGGGATGCTGATCAACAGCCAGATAAACATGAGCCAGCAGTGTGCCCAGGTGGCCAAGAAGGCCAGTGGAATCCTGGCCTTTATCAGAACTACTGTGTCCAGCAGGACTAGGGTGGTGATTTTCTCCCATACTCAGCACTGGTGAGGCCACAGCTTAAGTACCGTGTCCAGTTCTGGATCCCTCAATTCAAGAGGGACATTGAGGTGCCGGAGCATGTCCAGGTAACATTAGTGAGACTGGTGAAGGGTCTGGAGCACATAACCTGTGAGGAGCAGTTGAGGGAGCTGGGGCTGTTTAGCCTGGAGAAAGGAGGGACCTTATCACTCTCTACAACTACCTGAAAGGACGTTGTAGCCAAGTGTATCAGTCTCTTCTCCCAGGCAGCTAGTGATAGGACAAGGGGACATACTCTCAAGCTGTGCTAGTGGAGGGTTACTTTGGAAGAATTTCTTCACAAAAAGAATGATTAGATATTGGAATGGGCTGCCAGAGAGATGGTGGCGTCAAGGTCCTGGGAAGCGTTTAAGGAAAAACTGGATGGGGCACTCAGTGCCATGGTCTGGTTGACATGGGGGTGTTGGGTCATAGGTTGGATTTGATCATCTCAGAAGTCTTTTTCAACCTGATTCTGTAATTCTATGAATATGTACAAATACCTTAACAGTGGATATCAGTTCAATACAGCCCAGCAGCAGTATAAGGGGCAAGAGGCACAAACTGGAGCACTGGAAGTTCCATCTGAATGTGACAGGAAAGGTGTTTCTTTGGTGGTGACAGAACACTGGTGCAGACTGCCCAGAGAGGCTGTGGAGTTTCCTTCTCTGGGAATATTCAAATCCCATCCATCCACTATCCCATACAACCTGCTCCAGTGACCTGCTTGAGCAGGAGAGTTAGACTGATGATCTCCAGAGGCCCCTTCCAAACCCAACAATTCAGTGATTCTGTACCATTACCTAACATTACCCTTCACCCTTTGAAGTATCATATAAACTCGATTGTAGTTTATTTTACTACTGAGGTAGAGAGACTGAAATTGTCAGAAAGAGAACTTACTAAAATTAAATAATAAATAGCTATAATAATAAATAGACAAAATAGCTAAAGCCAGTCAAATTTTTCAAAAGGGAATATTCCCTATCACTTTTAAGGTGGTTTGTCTTCCTGTTGTCTCCCTTAAGTGAGTACAGACACATTTTACTGTATCTTACCTGCAAACATCTAGCACAATTATACATGAAATATCTTGTCTCTTATTTTTGATCAAATTTTTATTATTAATACTTCAATTATCTGTGCTATTACCTTTTGGATAATATGTGGAGAACAACTTTTGTGACTTGTTTTCATCATATTTATTCAGAATCTGAGACCCAAGAAAATAGGTAAGTGAAGAGACACGAGCATGTAAAATATGGGACAGAAAATATGTCCTGCAGAATACATAATGGCATAGAGCTTCATGAGAATGTTTTAAGTTATAGAGGACTTAAAACAGACAACAGAAATCCTAATTAAAACATTAATTCTTAAAATAATTTTGTGTATTGTTGACAAAGTTATCTCAAACATCATCATGCCATTTATTTACTGCATTGATAAGTACCAATTAAGATTTTATAAAGATGGCCTTTAAAAGCAATGCACACACACACATACAGAGTTTCCATACTGAGATTTAAATTGAAAAGTACTTAGTCCTGAATCATCTGATGTCTCTTGAAGTCTGGTGGGATTTTCAACATTGACAGTACTAACAGCCAAACTAGGGCATCTGAAAAACTGTGGCACTACAAGAAATTTGCTTCTGATGTTTATGGTTTCTATCATATCTTTTTATAAGAAAGGAGCGTATGAAGTGTGTCCTGTTAAATATAAGGAATCAGGGCTGTGTATTTAGCAGGACAGATATGACCAGTTCTGGATAAAGTATTCTGCAAGCTTAAGTTTTACTATCATTTGCAAAAAATCTTTGTTTCTCCAGTTATTGTCTTAAACTGTCAATATTTAATGAATAAGTTTATTCATATATAATCATAGAACAGCCTGTGTTAGATGGGATCTTAAAGATTATCTAAGTCTGTTGTTTGCTATTGATTTTGTACTTCTGTCTGCTTTCCAGGGACTGCTCGGAGGTATCTTGAAATCTAGGGCTCAGTTTCACATCTGCCTCCCGGCTGGATATTCAACTTTTCATAGGAGGAAAAAAGTGCTAAAAAACAAATGATGAAGATGAAGCAAGTGTGAAATCACACACATCCAACATTTGTTTGGGGGTGCCTTTTTTGTCTTACCATTTGAAAAAAGTCACAGAATTCACAACTGATGAGAGAGAAATAAGTCCCTCTGTCCCTTATTAACTCTGTTTAATAGTCTTCTTATAATGGTGACTTAGTGCCACATCAGTCATTGTTGACCTTTGATCCAGCTATTCAACATGCAGACAGATAAGTATCTCTTGAGAAGGCCAAATGGCAGGAAA
Organism: Mionectes olivaceus; assembly: GCA_035041425.1. NCBI lineage: Eukaryota > Metazoa > Chordata > Aves > Passeriformes > Tyrannidae > Mionectes > Mionectes olivaceus. The sequence continues at coordinate 6,713 of JAWWMA010000217.1, read as the reverse complement.
GTCCTGTATGAGGACATGTTTTCCTTATCTGCTATGTCCTTTTATAAAACATCACTACCAAGATAAGAAGCCAGATTCCCAACTGCTGCTCTTTTCTTCCAAGCGAATGAGATGAGTCATCAGGTGGGGTGAGGTTTCCAACAGTACCACACAAATAGTTGTCTTTCTGTGAATTTCTAGGGTTCCGATACTATTACAGTTTATTCTAAATAATTATAAGAAATCCTACTTCACTCAGGGGAGGGGGAAATAGGATGTAGATAGGTCAATCAATGCATTTTTTTACTTTAAAGATATGATTTTGATGTTAACATTATTTAATTATAGAACTGTACTTGTATTAACAGTTAACTGGAAGATTTTAGTCATCTAAGCTTCTGAGGGGACCTAGGGGAAGAACAGTTCTTCATAGGTTTGCACGTGGCCTGAGTTAGCGTGGGAGGGTGTTGGTCCGCTTGTTCCAGTGTCCTCTTTTAGAGGTTTCATTTGGTGGGCACTGCACCATTTAAGCAAAACTTTGTTCTGAACAGCATGTGTCTGTCTGTGCTGGACTGTCACCAGCTTTTTCTTGCCTGTCTGAGTGTCCTCATCAGACCTAGTGCAGTAACTGTGCTCTCATTTTTCCATGAGTTTGGGAAGGGAAGAAGTCACATTCCGGTACTATTTCTCCTCTGCATATCAGCATGTTCTCTCCAGAACTGCAACCAATTTTAAACAGGCTGTTTTAAACCAAAGCTGGGCAAGAACTGAATGGATTTGTTCTGCCTGTAATAGTGTGTAAGATACAACCTCAAAGAAAAATGTTTGCTTTCTTCAGACACTCAGCCCATTATTTTTTTCATAGCCAAAGTGCTCTTGGAAAAACAGAAAAGCCAATAAATTGATCATCTAGTTGCTAACCTATCAATAATAAAAATTAAGATTTTGGCTCAGATCCTATATGTTATCCCAAACCAAATAACTGGGTAAGGTCTGCTCAACCAATGGAATAAAAAACATACATGGCAATTATATGACAAACTTGTGGTTTTTATATCAAATGAACATGTTGAAAACATGTATTTAAGATTTATATTGGAATACATTTATTTCAAACCTTGAAAAGAATTATTTTTGTGAAGCCGAAAATAGAGATGTGAAAGGCTCATCTAGAAATAGACCTTGAAATTTGCCTTCATTTATATTTGTAGGATATAGGCATTGAATACCACTTACAATGGAGGCTAAAGAGTGATCATAAGTCTCCAGAAGTTGAGATAATAATACTATGGGAAAGGAAGTGGGACACATTTTTTTGACGATAAACCCTGCAGTTTTCTGATGATGCTTTCAAAGCCCAGGATACTTCTGTTTCCCCAATGCTTTTGTGCATTTACATTTTTGCAGTTATAAGAAACCCATCTAACTATTTTTCCAGGCTTTAATAAATCCACTCCTTCCTCTCTGTCTCTGGTTTACAGCTGTCTAGCAACAAAGAGCAGTGTTTGAGCTCCATATGTGTACTTTTCCTTTTCTGTTGGTATCTGTGAGTTGCTGTATGGTCTTTCTGCTATGGATGTTGTGAAAGAGATAAATCTGAGCCTTTATTCACATTGTTGTGGTTCATAACCCCTGTGAACCAGCGTGATGGAGCCTGGAAGATGGGACTCTGTGGGCAGCTGTAGAATGGAGGGGTCCCTGCCTTCATGCAACCTTGCAGAGCCAGAGCTGCAGTCTTGCAGCTGGGAGGTGAGATGTCAGCACCTGCAGTCTCACTATCTCCCCATCATCTGTCTGTGTGTCAGTATGGTGCTATCCAGAAGAACTGTTGGGATAAGACCTTGGTCCCTTTAAATAGACATCTGTGAATGACTATTTGTCCTTCTCAAATTAGCCAACAGTTCGCAGTTAAGATAGTCAAAGTATTTTACTGGGCTGGATCTTGAATTTTGTTTTCAGTACCTAAAGTTAGAACGACTTGAAGCTATTTTGTAGAATCAAGTCTTTGATCCTCACTGATAAGGAACGAAACTTTTCACTGTTTTACTCATTTTCTTATTTCTTTATATTTCATTTGAACATGGTGTTATTTTAACTCTGGCTTACAGAGGGAGGAAGACAAAATTGACATTTTGTGTATTCTGTATCCTGCGTATCCTGTGTCTAAGGTAGTGGTGGAGGTTAGGGTTAGGACGCCTACAGGTGGTGAAATGCATTAAGGTACTAGCTATAACTGTCTTGTCAGTATTTCTCTGACCACTGGAGTCCCTGATCATTATGATTCTCTAACTGTAACAGAAAAATTTAAACCTAAATATAAAAATGACAAAAAAACCCAACCAACAAACAATATAAATACATATATAAATATAATTATTTTAGTTTTTATTTTATTAGAAATAAATTCTAATATTATTTTTCCCCAATCAGACCTCTTTTCCCTGCATAAACCTTCTCTCACCTTAGAGCAATTGCATGGGGGATGTGGTAGAAATTGTCCCAAGGCAAACCCATGACATTTATCCAAGAGGTTTTAATCTGCTGAGATGCTGGTGCAGATCCCAGCACAGTGGCAGCTGTCAAGAGCAGTGGTAGTCCCAGGTGGTATCTAGTGAAAGCTGTATGTGTATAGATATACATAGAGATATACACAAGCACAGGTGTTCTTTCAGTAGTCGCTGACCATCCCTCAGGATGTGGGTTGAGTTCATAATTTCTATCCCTCTACATTGTCCACCAAGTGCACTCAGGTCCTTGAGCAAAAACAATCCCATGGATGGGTTTGCCTTTGCTTGAGGCAGGACTAGTCCCAGCTGTCTTTCAGAATATCAGGCAGAGACCGTGCTCTCATCCAAAAGCCACAGTTATCGTATCTATCCTTCTCATGAGACATTCATGAGTTGTCCCCCGATTACCAAGGAGATAGGGCTCACAAGACTCACTTGCTGGCTTTCTTCTGTGAAAACAAGGATGTGATATGATTTTGAAAAGTGTGTTGCCTTCTAAATGTGGTTGCAGGGAGGATTTTTTCCAAAAGAAATAACTAAGCAAGAAAAGTAGGAAAAAAACCCCAGACAAGTCTCTTCCAGAACAGTGTATCTGTTTAACAATGAATGAGTGCAAGGCCTTTGTGAATTTCAAAAAATATAACTTGAAGAAAAGCAAATTTGGACAACTACATTGTTTCATTGCACCTTGGGTTTGATTTTCATTTTAATCCAGTAGTAATGGTGATTCTGCGCTGCTAAGGGTGGCTGTAATTCACAAAGTCCTTTGCAGTCTGGAAAATTCCACTGGATTTGGCTTGTATCTGTACAGTGTTTCTCTCCACTTATAAACTAAGGGTTTAAAGGGCCAATTTTATTCACTTAACCTGTCTCATGTTTCTATTAATATAAGGTAATTTGTATTTTAAAACATGTTAAGATAGTTATAACTGAACTTTAATTACTCTTTTCAAAATAAGAAGAAAACCAGTAATTTAATCTGAGAAAATGAAATATCCCGATAAGTTCTTTGCTACTTCGTTACTTTCAATTTCTGGTTGATCAATGTTGCTGTGAGAAAGGTAATGCAATGGAGTCTTTTATACTTTGTCTATGTCAAGAAAACATACTAAACTTAGTCACAATAATTGAGTGTTTTAGCTGCTGAGAAAATGTTCCACAGCTGGGCAGGATGTTGCAATCAGCTTTAATGAAGATGAATCAGGCTAAACATCACCTGAGGTAGTTAACTTTCTGAAAATCATATGTACTATAAACTGTGCAGTACTTGAACAGTTAGCACAGGGAATAATAGATTATATAGGTTATAGGAAAGGTGTCCAGGAACAATATCACACACAGAGTGATGGTAGCAGTGTACAGCATTACTTGCTCAGTACCTCCCTTTCAGGCGAAAGGTTGCTTTGGAAACCCTGTCCCAGATATTAGTCCCATTCTGGAAATAAAATATAAAGTACTTGAAGAAGGAGCTGACTGTCTGGGGAAACTGGTCTGGGAAGCCATGGGCATTTCCCCTCTGTTGCAAAACAGGAATGGATTTTACGAGAGTATTTTCTCCCTTTGATGTGCATGGTGACCTCTGGCCTGGACTCTGAGAAGATAAGTGAGACCCCTTTCATTGCTGGGGCTGCCACTGCTAAAATTTTGCACTAACAATTTTTGGGGGGACCCAAATTTCTAAATGTTTGTGCCTAAATGCAAAAATTTAATATTTTTAAATAAATTGCAGATTAATTAAACTCTTGGTTATACCTTCTCTCTTCTCCTGTTCTCCACCTCTGGTTTTCTAACCAGAGGTTATCTCCACCAATTCCACACATTCTCCTCTCATTTTAGTGCATGCTAACGGGAAAAAAATTTCTTCTTTATCAAAGTGACAGAAGGTAGAGCATAAACTTTTCTCCTGCTCTTCATACTGGTTAATAGTTTCTACAACTGCAAATACAGAGTGGGTTTAGATCTAGGTAGACTGATTTCTATGTTGACAGTCAGTAGAAAATCTAGTATGCAAGTCTTTGGAGAACAAAAGTCCAAAATAAGCAGTTTGGGGAGGAGTAAGAGTGGAAGAAAATGTTTTTAAGATTAAATTCTTTGACTTGTCCTGCTTATTTGAGTGCTCATGTAACCATATCTATAACTCGGTAAACTTGTTTTCCTGTTTTGGTTTGTTATGCCAGCAACTGTTTGCTGTGGAGTCTGTATACATGTTAAGTCTGAGAGCTCCCTTTTTCTTCTCTACTCCTCTGAAGTGCTAAGGGCTCATGAGGGTGCTCCAAGGTAGTAAGAACAAAGAAGAACAAGAATCTTGTTACTTTCTGTCTAGGAACTGAAAAGATAGAAAATTTTGAAGGCTTCTGTAAGAGTGTACATGTTTAGGGACCAGGAAAAAAAAAACATTTGTGATTTCAGCTTCTTTTATTCAGGTGGTGTTTTATCTGCGTCCTCCTTTTTTCCAGTTTTATTTTACAGACACAGAAAGTAATTCCAGTTCACAAACCCATGAGAGAGATGAAGGATGGCTAGAAGTAAATAATACACTGATAAATAAATCAGGTTCAATCTGTCTTTTCAATATATCTGCTACATTTTATTCCATCCACGCTTCTGGTATTCATCTGTTGATGACAAAAAATCCCACTGTTGTAATGCAAGATGTTCATAGATATTACGAATATCCCTCCATTGAGGGATTCAGTATGGGGTCAACTCAAAGTCAAATACGTTATTTGCACTGAGAAGATCAGTCTGTCCCTCAGTTAAAGAAAGAGTTAAAAAGATCTTAACATCAGAAATAATGTATAAAACAAAACTATAACTTTCTTTAGCAGGGATTACTGTTTGCTATCTCCAGGAAATATGTCTTATTTCAGTGAATTTTGAAGGGAACATGAGGGCAGGCGGGGTGCACAGAAAGTGCACTGAAGATTTTCTATGGAAAATGTTTCACAGTAGTGAAGCCCATGGGCATCCCACACTAGCTTTACGGACAAGATAAACAAGGAACAATAAGTTTGAATGGAAGATTCCATGCACCAAGGGGAAAATGAAAATTATTAATTTTCAATTATCTGTATCAGTGAAGTTCTCTTTTTCTTTAATGAAAAGCAGCTTATCTGTAAATGAGATCTCTAAGAAAAGGAAAATACTAACTTTTATCAACTGCTAGTCAGGGGAAAAAGTTCAGTACTGTTGTGGAGGTGCAGGCTGGAGGACCCTGACACTGAAGGAAAAAATAGCTTCTTCACAAAGCACAGTTATGAGGACTGATGTCTGTGATGAACAGCGATGAGGTACTGGCCAGAACGTTAAATTTTAATCAGGCTCACAGACAGCTAAATGCACAAAATGCACTGAAGGTTGAGGAAAGAAAAAGTTATTAGCTAAGAATAGTTGTCTCTATGTCCAAGCTGATACCTACTCTAAGGGTAGAAGACCTTCTGGAAGAATTATGGCAAGGAGATCAGACCTTGTTTTCCTTAAGAAAACTTTTCTGCCTAGAAGAGGCATCTTTTCCTAAATATGGTTTTAGGTGTTTTCTCCTCCTGCATTCTGGAGAAGTGCTCTCTGGTATGAGAAAAAGATAAGTTCTGCAGACATATTAAAGGCCACCCGCAAAGGTGGTGAGGCCTGAGAAGAGTAGGGGGAGTGTCTTTCTCAGGCCTGGTGTTAGAAGTGCTGTTAGGGTTAATATCCTTTTAAGTCTAGTGGTCTCAACTTTGGAAATAAATTTTCCTACAGTAATCCCACTGCCTGGCATTTTGGGGGTACCTACATGTTAGCTTACTTCACATTTACTTTCATCAATTTAAAATGCCTGCAAAGATGTCTTTATGCATTGTGTGGTCAGTTGTTTTGAGTACCTTGACCCTCGTCTCATCTGCATCAGATCCTTGCTAATATAACCCCACTGTTAAAAGAAAAAGGGGAGCTGGACTCTGGAATAAACTTGCTTTGGTTTACTCTACTGGAAGTATGGAATCAAATGTTGACTTCTGTGTATCTATTCTGTGTTTTTCTAAAAGCATATTCTGTTTCTGGTGTTGCTTATACTACCAAATTATGCTCTTGTTCTACAGTTTTTCACTGGTGGAAAACTGCAACATAGAGATTTAGGGTGAGGTAGTCATAAAAGACAGTGCCGCATCCTAACCTGAGGCCCGGGTTCGATTCCCGGTCAGGGACACTCCCTGGGCAGATGGAGCTCGTTAGCCCTGTAAGGCAATCCAT
>JAWWMA010000216.1:11956-22740 GCA_035041425.1 Mionectes olivaceus | reverse complement strand
CCCCCCCCCCCCCGTGTGGAGGGGGGTGTCCCCCCCTCCAACACCCCCGTTCGTGGGGGTGGAACCCCCCACACCCCCCCCGAGCGATCCACGGGGAGGTGTTTGTGGGAATATCGGGGGTCTCCCGGAGGGGGGGCTCATCCTGCCCTGGGGAGGGTCCCGCCCTGCCCCGGGGGCCAGCGGAGCCCCCCCCGCAATTCCTGGGCTTTTTCTGCTCCGTCCCCGCCGTTTCCCTCCCTCCCTCCTGCCCTCATTTTTGGGGAGATGAGATTTTGGGGGGGGGCAGGGGGCTCATAGGAGGGTCTGGGGGGGTTTGGGGAGCCCCTTTTGCCCCCCCTCGGACGCTCCTGCCCGGGGGGGCTCCGGGGCTGCTTTTCCCGGGCGAAGTTTTCCCCTCCAGCCCGGGGAAATTCCAGCCCGGGAATGCCGGAGTCTCCTCCCTGTCCCTGGCGAGGGACGCTGGGATTTGAGCCCCTTCCCGATCCCCCCCGGGCAGGGGGGATTCCAGAGAGGCTCCGGAATCCGCCGGGATGGGCCGCACGTGGCTCCGGACGGGATAACCCCCCCCTATCCCGGTACTCCCGACTGTGTTCCCGTTGGGACCCTCCCACCGTGCCGACCCCCACGTTATTCCCTGTCCATTCCAAAGCCTTGCCCGGAGCTCCGGGGGGATTCCCGGAGCCGGTTCCTGGGAAAGCTCCGGGGAATTCCCAGAGAGGCTCCCGGGAAAGCTCCTGAGGCAAAACCTCTTTGTGGCACCCTCTGGATCCTTGGAGGGGGTGGGGGGGTCCGGGAGTGTCCCGGTGTCCCACCGGGAAGGCTGAGCCAGGAAAAGGGATCTTTAGCCTCGCCTTGGGCTTTTTCTTCCAAGGACTCCGGGAAACCTGAGCCCAGGGAGCCCCGGGGACGGAGCCAGAGTGGCTCCCGATCCCTGGGGAATGGCGATCCCGAGGGAATGGCGGGGTTATCCCGGGGCACACGGGCGGGACGGGAGCGAGGCGGGAGCTCCCAGCAGGGCCCATTTCTGGGCTCCCGGTGGATCAGCTCCAGTTCAAACCCCGGCGGAGGAACCGGGAGCGAGGCCGGAGCTCCGTCCTGTCCGTCTGTCTGTCCTGGAGCTTCTCCCCCCTCCCTGGCGGCCCTGGAATGGTTTTCCAGCCCTCCCGGGGTGATTTACTGCGGTGCCCCCGGGGCTGGATCCCAGACAAAGGCACGGGGAGAAAACATCCCCCCGGGTTGGCTCGGAATCCGAACTTCCCTGGAGCTGCAGGATGCTGGGAGTGTGCCGAAAGGGAGGAATTTCGTGTTCCCCGTTTTGGGATGGTTTCTCCGGGAAGGGCTGATGTCCGGCCAGAGCTGCTCCGGCGGGGAGGAGCTTCTCCAAACAGGGAGTATTAGGGAAAAATAACATCCCTGCTCCCATGGGAAGCAGAGCCTGGAGTCCCCGCCCGCAGCTGGGCCCCGTGGCCACCCCCGGGCTGGGATTTGTCTGGAATTTCATTCCCTGCTTTAGCCACAAAAAGGGTGGAATTGGCGGCCGTGTTTGCCTGGTTCCAGGAAAAAGGCCCTGGGAATGTGGGGGATTTGTGGGAGAGGATCCCAGCCCGTAACCAGGGTCAGGGAGGGCTGGGCTTGGACTGGGTGATCGTGGAGATCTTTCCCAGCCGAAATAACTCTGGGATTCCTTGTCAGGCCTGTCCTGGGGTTTGGGGCTCCGTGGGGAGGCCGAGCCGTGGGACAGACCGGGAATGGTGTGGGGGGTCTGTGCCCCATCCCTAAAACATCGACCTCGGAATTCCCCAGGGCACCTTTCCTGGGAATGGCAGAGGGAACCGTCCCCCTGTACCCACCATTCTGTTTTATTTAGTAAAACACCTCAAAACACGGGAACAAAGGGAGCTGTTTGGTCACGGCTAAAACCTCTCCCAGCACTTTATGTTCCCTTTTCAAGGCTCTTCCCTGCTCCGGCAGAGCCGCTTCCTTGGCATTTCTCTGGGAATGCTGGTGGGATGGGGCTTTCCGTGGGCTCCGGAACGTTTCCACTGACACAACCTTTGGGGTTTTGGAGCAGCAAAGGTGGAAAAAACGTCCTCAACGTCGGAAAATAAACTGCAGCTGAGCGGAAGCAGGGCTTGGGAAGGGAAACAGGGAATTTCGAGCGGTTGCTGGTTCCTACCCGAGGGGGCTTGGAGGCGTTTGTCCCAAAAACCTCTTCCTGGTGCTTCCAGAGCCAGGATGAGCTGCCTGGCAGCGGATCAGCGCAGAGACAGGAGCCAGACCTCGGCACTGACAGCGCTGGGGTGGCGTCTGGGAGGTGTCCCGTGAGGAATTCCGCCGCTTCCCGGGGCTCTCCCTGGCCCGGAGGGTCCGACCTGCCCCGGGAGCTGCCGGGAAGGAATCCCTGCGGCAGAGGGACGGCTCAGACCGAGGGGATTTGCTGTTCCGGGCCGGTTCCGTGTGAGTTGGCGGGAGCCGAGCGGTTCCCGCCGTGGTGTGGGGTTGGGATTGCACCCGGATCAGCAGATTCCCTGCTGGGGTGGGACTGGGGGCTCTGGAGGCGGCCGGAGGTGGGAAATGTCCCCGTGCTGAGCGTTCGGGTACAACGGGAACAGTAACGGGGGATCCAGGTGGGGAACCCTGACTGGGGATCCACGGATTTAAGAGGCTTTTCCCAGTTCTAGGACGGTCGTGGCTGGGATGGGGGGATTTAAATGGGGCTGCTCCCGAGGACTTTTCTGTTTCCTTGAGCTGTTGCCACCTGGGGAAAAGTCCTGATTTCCGTGGGAAGGAGAGCGCTGCTCTAATTGTGTCGCGCTCCCGCCTCCAATTCCCGGGGCAATCCCGCCTGAAAGCCGGGAGGGAAGTTTGGAGACGGGGCCAGAGCGGGTCAGACCCCCCCGGGAGAGGATGGATTGCTGCTCCAGGGGTCTGGGGAGGGGAGCTCCGAGCCCAGGCCGTGTCCTTGGAAGCTGCCCCGTTATCCCAGGGGTTTGTCCGTCCGTCTGTGCAGCTCCTTGTGCTGCTTGTCCCAATCCAAAGGGCTCGGAGAGCGAGTGGCCGGCAGGGCCATTTCCCAGCTGGGGTTGGGTGTTGCCACAGGGCTGGGGAGAACTTTGGGAATTTGCAGCTCTCAGTTCCAGTTCCTGCTCGGGAGGCCTCAGGCTCAGCCAAAATCAGGGAAAATAACTGGAAATGAGAGCTCTGTTTTCTTCTGGGTTCCCTTAGAATAACAAGGAGTGAGGAATCCACCTCTCCCTGCCCTTTATCCCATTGGCATTGATGGGCTGGCACGAGTAGGAATTACAGAAGCAGCTCCTCCAATTGATTTCCCTCAAATTACTCATCCAGTAATTAATTCCTGGCTCTCGCTCCTCGTTGTCCACAGACTGGGGTCCTGCTTGTTCCCTGGTATCCCTGGGAAGCAGAGGGAGTGGTGCCAGCACTTCCCATGCCGTGCTCACCCCTCAGACCTCAGACAATTGGCCTTTATATTTTTTATTTTTTTTTTATTAGAAATTCCTGTTTTCAGGGATTTCTGTGGAGCCCAGGAGGGAGCTGACTTTCCAAATGAAATCCCTCCTCGTTACGGCGCTGCCGCTCCCGTCGTGCCGAGCCCACGGATCCCCCCAGCCGCGGCTCAAAAGCCAAATTACGGCTTCCATGGAAATAAAGCTGCAGGATGTGTTTTCAGACCACGATTCCTACTCGGCCCGGGCGCTGGGGAGGGAGATTCCAGCCCAAATTGTTGTCAGCCCGTGGAGCGAGTGGATGCCGTGGGGCGGGAAGGGGAATTCCGGAGCGCTCAGGCTCTTTTTTTTGCTGCCTGGAATTGTCTTCGGCTCTGGGATTGTGCTTGACCCCGGGGTGTCCTTGACCCTGGGGGTTGTCCTGGGCCTTGGGATTGTCCTCAGCCCCGGGGTGCCCCTTCCACCTCGGTGACACAGATGCCAGGGTGGGAACAGCGCCAGTGTTGCGACACCGGGCCCGTGTTGTCCTTATTTTGTGCAGCCCCTATAACTAATTAACTAATCCCTCACTAACTAGAACTGCCTGGAGCTCCCGTGGCACTCAAGGACACTAAAGAGATGCCTCTTTAGCTGCAGATCCGGAGCAGCTCTGGGAATGTGCATCCCGGACTCCTCGGGTTTGGCCCATTCAGGAGAACTTTAATTTGAAAGTTTTGGGTTGGGAAGGGAATGACTGATTCGTGTTGGCTCAGGAAACTCCGTGGGATGGAGGGACCCCCTGGGCAGGGCTGCTGCAGCTCAACTGTCCTTATCAAGGAGACAATTAATCTCCCAAATTGTCCCTGGTTTAATTGTTTTCCGCAGCAAATGCTCCCTTCCTGACCCAGCAACTGCACACAGCACAGCTCCTGTCTCCAAAACTGGGCTCTTTTGGGGTTTTAACAGCTGGGAATCGATAAATAAAAGCCGTTTGAGCATCTGAAGCCCTGGGTATCTCTGTGGGGTGCCAGGAAACACAGGACACGGCCGATTTTCCTTGGATTTTAGGGTTGGCCCCTGTGAGGCCGCACGCAGGGTGTTGGAGTTCTCTCCTTGCTCAAAATCCCGATTCTTTTCGTGGATAAAAATGAAGGGGAGACACCTGAGCAGCTTCCAGAGGCTGATCCTGACTGGGCTCTGCTTTATCTTCCAGCCAGAGCCCTCAAAGATGGATGTAGAAGACTGTAACGGGCGAGCCTACATACCTGGTAGGTCCAAGCTTGACTTTTCCTGGCTGGTTTGGGTGGGGTTTGGGTGCTCAGCACCCTCCTCCTGCCCTGTGCCCGTGGCTTTGCCCCAGGCTGTTCCATCACACACTGGGGAGCAGTGCTGGGAACCTTGTTGGGAACACCCCGTTTCGTTAAGTAGGGTTAATTCCCACAGGGTAATAAAATTCCCGGCTCCAAGGTGGAGCCTGGGAAGTTCTCCTTGGAGTTTGTGTCCCTGTGCCTTCACCCGGTGGGTGCTGGTAGGGGACATTGCCAGGTTTTGTGTTAAACTGAAAGGAAAACGAGGACTCTGTGCTGGGGGTCACAGCCCAGCTCCAGAGGGGATCCCAGAGGATCCAGGGGATTTAGATAGTCCTGCAGAAACCTGGGATGGGCAGTGGGTGAAAGCTGGTTGGGTGAGATTTGTCCTTATCTCCAGGGAAGTGGTGTTTGCGGAGCGAGAACTCCTCAGCTTGTCCGTCTTTGCTCGGGATTAGAGTGAGAGCTGGTGGAGATTTACAGGTGGCACAGCCAGAGGAAACTTTCCCAGTGACTAATTCCGGGCCTGGAGAGGCAGGAATCTGTGTGGGAGCTGGGACGTGCCGGGGTGAGCGGCACAGAGGGGATGGAGGTCGGGAGCTGGAGGTGTTGGAACGAGGATGGAGACCTTTTCTCCCTCAGCACAGTCCGAATCCTTCCTGGATTCCGGCTCTTGGAGCCGAGGTTGGAGCAGCTCCTGGGGTTGGGAGGGAAGGGGAGCAGTTCAAGCTCCTGTTTGTCAGGAGTGAAGGATCTAAAATCTGGGAACTCTGTGAGTGAGAAACATTCCGTCTCCTTGGATCCTTCGCAGGAAAACAAGTCAGTTCTGAACCAGCTCTGGTGGAGATGGAGGTGGGGAAGGGGAGGTGGGGAAGGGGCCTCTCTGTGCTCCTCAGGCTCTGAATGCTGTGGATACTCATCCCCAAAAAATGGCTTTGCTGCGCTTTGTGTCGCTCCTGCCCGTGGGGGCTGAGCCCTCTGGCCCATTCCAGGTCCATCCTTCTCCAGGGATCGGGTCCCTGTCCCCAGCTGAGGAGCCCCCAGGCAGGCAGGATGGGATCAGATCCCTGTCCCACCACAATTTCCTGAGGAATTTTGCCCTCCCTCGCTCTGTCCTCTCCCATCAGAGGCTGTTGGAAGGCGAGGGATGTTTCCAGGACGTCCCTCCCAGAACAGCCCAGGTCCCCTCCGTTTCCCTGCTTTTTTTGGGTGCTGTCACCTGAAAGCAGGATAGCCTGTCCCAGCTCCAAGGATAACCAGGGTAACCGGGCTCCAGAGCCATCTCTTTCCTGACATTCAGGTTTCCATTTTTCTTTTTTTAGAACTGCTGAAACGTGACCCCAAAATTTCCTGAAATCCCAAGTCTGAGCAGTTTTCCGAGAGGGAAATTGCTGAGGGGCCATGGGAACGAGGCGCTGGCTGCTCCCAGGGGTGGGAGTGCAGCCTGCCCACATTCCCAGGGCTCTGAGCCATCCCTGGGGGTCCCGGTGCCGGACCCACTCCTGCACAGAGGGAAAAATCCCATCCCTGTGTGTGTGGGATTTTCCAGAGGGGGCTCCTGGCAGGGGTCCCTGACACTGATCCCGCCTCAGGAAGCTCCGCCCTGGCCTGATCCCGATTTTGGGGCGGGCCGGGCACCAAGGATCAGCTCAGTGGTGTTTCCAGTCAGGAGGAGCCTGGGGATCCTTTGGGATCAGCAGGATCCTTAGGGATCCAGAGGATGAAGCTGGCTGGCAGAGGAGCTGAGCTCGGAGCCGACGCCAGGTCCTGCCTTTGTGCTTGCGGGGACTGAGGAGAAATTCCCTTTTTTAACTCCTTAATGTTGAATTCCATTGGAATCCGGAGGTTTTAACCTTTCTCCAGAGCCCAGGGGGTCTCTGGGATCAGGGAGGGAGGCGCAGGAGGTCCTTGCTGCTCTGAGCATCACCTGGATGCTTTGCCAGCAGCCCAAATCTCCTCCTCAGGGATAAACCCGGGGGCCGGGAGGGGCTTTGTTTGTGGGGTGGGGAGCGCCCGCCACGGGAAGCTCCTCAAAGATTCCTCCCAGCTCCGGCACGAAGCCGTTCGTGGACAAGGTGTGTGTGTGTGGGGAAGGAGCAAAGGGACGCTTTCGGAGCTCTGGGGCCACACCAACCCCCTCAGCCCCTTCCCTGCGGATTGAGGGGCGATACCGGAGGGTCGGAGCCCATCCCTGGCCGTGGCTGAGCTGGGCAGGAGGGGGGATTGGTGGAAACGTTTCTCCCTCTGCTCATTCCGAAATTGGGGCCCCCCGTGCCTGGTTGCCGAGCCCCCCTCCCGCATCCCCTGCCCACCTCCCCGTGCCCTCCCCTCGGCCTCCTTCCCCCGTGCCCTCCTCAGCCCCGGTTCCCGCTCGCCCGGTGCCTCCTGACTGTAAAATGACGGACGTTTCCCTCGCTTCCAGGAATCTGCTCTTCCTGGAAGGTGAGTGGCTGCGTGCGCCCTGCCAGCGACGCAGACATGCACACGCAGCCCGGAATCCAGCGCTGTTTCCAAGGAGTTGGATGTGATAACACTCCAGGGTATCTCCAGCAAGGTACAATAAATGCGCCTCAAACGGGAGCGAGGGGCGGGAGGATCCGGAAATAACTCGGGCACGGCTCCGTTCGCTCTGTGTGTGTGTGGAGAAGGGATGCAGGGGCTGTGCTGGGCTCCAAGGGGGCTCGGGGGTGCTGGGATTCCCTGTGCCAGCAGGAGGAGTGGGGGGGAAGGACCTGACCCCCCCCCGTGTGCAGGTCAGAGCAAGGTGGGCTCAGGATGCAGCTCTGAGACGCAGCAAGAGGGTCCGTCCTGCCCCGCTCAGGGCAGGTTTGGCCCCAGGGTGTGCCCTGAACTGGCTCTGGAGAGGGATTTAGGGGTGTCTGGAATTCCCTGTGCCAGCAGGGAGGAGATGGGCAGAAAGGCCTGACCCCCCCGAGCGTGGATCAGAGCGAGGTGGGCTCAGGGCACAGCACCGAGACCCTCCGAGAGGGTTGGTCTCAGCCCCACACAGAGGGATTCGGGCTCAGGATGTGTGTGCAGAGGAGCCAGAGATCCCAGGCGGCTCCAGGAAGGGATTTAGGGGTGCTGGAATGCAGGGACTCATTGGCTCCAGGAAGGGATTTAGAGGTGCTGGAATGCAGGGACTCATTCCCTCTGGGCATCATCAACCTCAGGCTCGGAGTCACTGGCAGCAGAGGGAGGGGAGAGGGAAGGGTGCTCCAAGTCTCTCCCACTGCCATCCCAGGAGGGAAGGAGCCTTTAAATCCCGCCTCCAGGAGCTGAGGCCGCTGCTGGGTGTCCCAGGCTCTCCAGGGGCACTTCCCATGAGCGATTCCCATGCTCAGCCGGGCCGATGAGCTCAGCCTCCCAACAGCCACCAGACAATGGGACAAGCCGGGCCCGGGGAACACGGAGAGGAGAGTTTTCCAGCTGCCAGTGTTTAGAAATAACATTCCCAGCTGTGCTCGGGGAGCTGCTGCACTTTCCATCATGAAACTCGGCCGTTCCCGCAGCATCGCCCGGCTCCGGGGCTGCCGGGGGGGCTCCAGGGATTGCTGGGATCGCCGGAACGGACACTTGGTAGCCCCCGAAGGGGGAAAAAGCGAGGGGTCCATGGACAGCTGTGTCAGGGAATTCGTGTGCTGGTGTGAGCAGGGAAGGGCCCGTGTCCAAGTGGGGAGGGATTGGCTTCCCAGGGATGTGAGTGTGTGCTCGGGATCCCAGTGCCTGGTGAAGGGACGGGTCCTGGAGGTTGGTGCTTGGGGTGGGGGGTGGTCTGAGCCCCCCTCAGACGGACACCTTGGCTGTGCCGTCGGCTCCGGGATGTGGGGTTTGGGAGGGCCGGAATCCTAAATGCACCCAGCCTGATACCATGGGAGTAAATCCCTGCCCTCCAGCCCCTTCCCAAAGCTGAGGGGCCGGGCAGGGGGCTGGGCGGGGGGAGATTCCCACCCCGCTCACTCGTGTTTCCCTCCTCCCAAAGGCAGTGGGGATTCCTCGCTGGAGAAGGAATTCACCTCGGCGATCGTGGGCCCCACGGTGAGCACCCCCAACAGCCAGCACTCGTCCCCGAGCCGCTCCCTCAGCGGTGAGTATCCCAACCCTCCGCCAGGAATTTTGACTTCCCGCTGTGACAGATTTCGCTCCCAGCCTGACTCTTTGTTTTCCAAGCGAAGGGGATAAACCCGGCTTTGGGCTCCGCGTGGAGCAGCTGCCTGGTCCCTGATCCCGGTCTCAGATCCCGGGCACTGATCCCAGGAGCTGCTGCTGCTGCTGCTGAGCCGGGGTTTTTTTTTGTGGAAAAACCGATGTTGAGGGGTGGAAAAACCTCAGCCGGGGGTGGAGGATTCAGAGTCTTTCCTTGTGGTCCTGAATTCCACCTCCACCAGGAGCGTGTTCCGCACTGTCAGGGATCGGCTCCGAGGGGCTGTGGGTTTTTTGGGAATGAGTTATGTTTCGTATCCATCGGGATGGCAGTGTGGGAAACGAGGAGCTGAGCCACTTCCTCTCGTGTGGGAGCCGGGGCGGGTCGGAGCGGCTCACAGAGCAGAACTTGGCCTCGGTGGGAATGAGGCTGTTGGGAAGTTATTTGTGTCACTGCTGTGCATTCAGAGAGGCCCTGGAATCCTTTGGATATACCGGGAATGCCACGGGGTGCTGGAACCAGCTCCCAGACGGGCTGTTGTGTCCCTGTCCGAGTGTGTGAGCTGAGCTGGTGACCTGACAGGGATCCAGAAATGGAATTTTTTATGGGGGGTGAAACTCTCCATCTCCTTCCCTGCCTGGAATTCTCTGGTTTTCAGTTGGAATGACCAAAACTGCTGTTTGGGTTCTGTGTAGAAGCCCCCCCAGGCAGGTCCCATCTCCGAGCTGTGACTCTGTCCTGCTGCTCCCTCTGCCTCACTCTCCCGGTATCCACAATCCAACAGTTGCTCCAGCTCTGGATCAGCCCAGCCAGCCCCAAAACACCTGGCCCAGCTCTGATCTTTCCTCTCTCCCACTCCCAGCTGTCATCCCACATCACTTTTCCCTGGCAGAGGAACTCCCCGTCCTTTATCCGGTGAGGTCGTGGCGTTTGATGGTTGTTCTTCCCGAACTCGGGTAAAATAAACCCCAAACACCACAATTTTGGGAGGATAATGCTTGGAATTAGCTCTGCTGCCATTTCTTACTCTTATTGCTCGTTATTTATCTTACACTTGTGCTCTAAAGCACGTGGAAGCTCCTTGCAGAGACGAGATCTTGGCGTTCCGAGGGGTAACACGGCCTTTTTGCTCACTGGGAAGCCACAGGAGTATCGAACACGTGGAAAATCCTGATCCCTTCCCCTTTAACAGCAGGACACGGGTGATGGCATTGCCTCTGATCTGACTTGACTTCACAGCTGGTTCATCCGGCGAGCGCCGTGCCCAGAGGAGCAGGAATATTATATAACCTGTTCTGCCGGCAGAGACTTCTCCCGGACCCCGTGTCGGATCTGAAAGGAGAATTACAGAACAATACTTGGCCTCTCTTCTGCGCCCAGGAAAAAATTAGTCCCCGGGGGAATGGGAGAGGAAAAAGAAAAAAAAAAAACAACCCAACAAAACCCGACCACAAACGTCAACTCGTCCCGGCAGCTCCGGCGCGGAGCGAGGAGCTTTTCACTCCGTGTTTGCGCACGGAGGCAGCTCCTGGTGCTCCCAGGGGAGTGTGGTGGCACCGGATAAAGTCCTGCTCCCCCCCGGGAATGCTCCAGCCCCAACCTCCTCCCATCCAGGGGCTCAGCACGCAGCCTGGAAGTGCCCAGGAGTGGGGGACGCGTTGCCCGGAGCCCCCCGGGGAAGCGGCATTGTCTGTGCCGTGAGGATCCAGGGCGGGAAGGAGCCAGAGCCAGAATTCCTGGGCTCTTCAGCCGGCAATAAACCTCGGGCGGTCTCGGATGAATCACTTCCATGCTGCTGCTCCTGGGTAATCCCCGCTCGCAGGGCTGTACCTGGCTCCGGGGAAGAGCCCGAGGGTGGGGGGCTGGCCCGGCCCCTGGGGGGGTCTC
>JAWWMA010000216.1:0-11856 GCA_035041425.1 Mionectes olivaceus | reverse complement strand
CCCCGCTCGCAGGGCTGTACCTGGCTCCGGGGAAGAGCCCGAGGGTGGGGGGCTGGCCCGGCCCCTGGGGGGGTCTCACGGCACCGGGACTGTCCTGCAGCACCGTCTCGGCTCTCCGGCGTTCACGCGCCCGCCTTGCCCGGTAAGGGACCCAGGGAAGGGTCTTCCCTGCCCCGGCCGATGCCGGAGTTTATCCAGACCCGCCCCAGCTTTTAAAGGAGCCCCCCGGATGGTTCCGTGCCCGGGGTGTTCCCGCGGTTTTCTCGAGTCCCCTCAGCCGGTCCCGTGGGTGTCCCCCGGGCTGTGGGTGAGGATCCACACTCACAGGGAGCTGAACCCCTCCGGGGGACACGTCGGCTCTGGATTTGGGAACCACTGGGAATTCTGTGGTTGTGCTCCGTCTCTCCGTTCTCCACGAGGCACCTCAGACTCCTCCAGCTCCTGCCCCTTGGGAAGCCCCTTCTCCTTGAGCAGGCAACACTCTGTCCCTCCAGCCCCGCCGTTCCCCTCTCGAGGGACTGGGAAGAGCCTCCTGCTTTAGAAGGAAGAAATAAGAGTCTGATCCTTAGAGGAATTCTGGAAATATTTAGCTGAAGCCTTGGGCTCAGTGCTTGTGGGTGACCTGAATTCCACTTTGCTCCATCATCATCCTCCTCCAGCCTGCCAGGACCAGCGCCAGGGGAGCAGGTTGCAGGTGCTGTCGGCTGAGGAGCCTCCCCAGGGAATTCCCTCTTGCTCCCAGCTCCTGGTGTTGGCTTAAAACAGGAGGAAACTTCCCAATCTGACCATTTCGAGCCCGGATCTCCAGCCCAGTGTCTTCTCCCGAGGGTGTCCCGGCGGTTCTCCCTCAGGCAGGGGGTGCAGCTGCGTGGAGAGGTGGGACAACCACTTGGATACCTGGCTGAGGGAGGAAGTGTGTGGGATCAGGGTGGACAAGTTCACTGGGAAGGAGGAGAGGGAGAGTTTCTCCCTGTCCTTCCCCATCCCGGCTCCCTGGCAGCGCGGAGGGAGTGGGCTCGGGAGTGTTTGATTTGTGGCATTCCTCAGATCATTAGAGCAGTCGGGAATGTAGGTCAGGACTGGTGCATCCCCTCCGTCCTGGTGCTGCAGGAGGAGGGAAAGGTGGTGGTGGGGAGGGAAATCCAGGAGCTCTGCTGCAGTGGGGAGACCCCCCCCATGCTGCCCCACCGGTGTCTGGAGGGTGGGTTCATCCAGCACAGCTCCAGCAGCCCCTGCTCCCATCTAGGACACCAGCCCTCGGCTCTGGGACCTTTCCCTGGGCCCCTTCCGTGTCGTTCCAGGGGTTGTCCGTGTCTGTCTCTCCATGTGTGGCCCCGTTCTCTCTGTGGGACGAGGGAAAGGGAGGCCAAGGTGCCCATGGGGGCAGGTTGGGTGTTCTCAGGCAGCACCTCCTGCTCAGCTCCTTTTTCCTGACGTTGGATGCCAGAGGTGGAAGCTGCCAGTGAAGCCGTGGCTGCCCTGATGAGCCCAGGTCTCCTCAGTGCCCAAGGAGGAATTGCACTGCGAGACTCGAGATTTGGTGTCTTTGCTTGCCCTTGAGTCCAGGGAGTTAAATGTCTTTTCCCTCAGGGTGAGGAGTGGAGATCTCCAGGTGTGCAGACCTTGGATCCCCGAGTGGGATCAGTTCCCGGGGGGCGAGGGGGACGCGGATTGATCCCAAACAAATCACCGAGCGCCCTCGGTGCTTCTTTCAGGAGTAATTCCCACCTGAACTGTGGGGATCTTGTGGGAGTTTTTCCATGCCCTGACCCGTGCCCGTCCCCTGTCCCTCCCTGCAGCCAACTCCATCAAGGTGGAGATGTACAGCGATGAGGAGTCCAGCCGGCTGCTGTCGCAGGACGACCGGATGCTGGAGAAGGAGGACAGTGTCATCGTGGAGGACTCGCTCTCGGAGCCCCTGGGCTACTGCGACGGGACGGGCCCGGAGCCGCACTCTCCCGGCGGGATCCGCCTTCCCAACGGGAAGCTGAAGTGCGACATCTGCGGCATGGTTTGCATCGGCCCCAACGTGCTCATGGTGCACAAGCGCAGCCACACCGGTGAGCTTTGGGGCAAGGGGGGCTCCAGTGGCCCGGGAGGGGTGGGCTGGTGGCCACAGGTGCCGTGGGAGAGGGCTGGCAGGTCCAGGTGCTGACCCCGAGGATTGAGTCGTGGAATCCCACGAGGATTTGAGTTGGGATGGGCCTTAAAGGTCGTCTCGTTCCACCCCCTGCTATGGGCAGGGACACCTTCTGCTAAGCCAGGTTGCTGCAAGCCCCATCCAACCTGGCCTTGGACGCTTCCAGGGATGGGGCATCCTCTGGGCAGTCCATTCCGGTGCCTCACCACCCTCACAGGGAGGAATTTCTTCCCGATATCCCACCTAACCCTACTCTCCTTCGCTGGGGGTGGTGGCCAGAAGGTGCTGGTGAGGGAAAGTCCAGGAAGGTGCCTGTGGCTGGTCTTTCCTTGTCCCTGTCCCCACTCCAGCAGCAGATCTGTCCCTCCCCGGGTTGGGGCCACATCTGGATGGCTTTGGTGGCTGACCCAGGGCTTTCCAACGCGTGGAAACCTGGGGGTGCTCCCGCTCTGCGGGGCCGTTGACTCTCAGCGGGAGTTTCACCCACTGCTCCGGTTTTTCAGGGGAAAGGCCCTTCCACTGCAACCAGTGCGGAGCCTCCTTCACCCAGAAGGGAAACCTCCTGCGCCACATCAAGCTGCACTCGGGCGAGAAGCCCTTCAAATGTCCCTTCTGCAACTACGCCTGTCGCCGGCGGGACGCGCTCACCGGCCACCTCCGCACGCATTCCGGTGGGTGCCGAGGCCCAGGGGGGTGGGAGCCAGGGAGGGAATGCGAGGGGATGGTGCAAAACCAGGGATTTGGGCTGGAGAGTCGCTGAGGTTGGAAAGGACCACCGAGAGCGTCGAGTCCCCCCCTGTGCCCGATGACTCCCTTGTCCCCCAGCCCAGAGCACTCAGTGCCACGTCCAGGCCTTCCTTGGACACCTCTGGGGATGGGAACCCCACCACCTCCCTGGGCAGCCCCTTCCAGAGTTTTAACAACCCCTTCCATGGAGAAATTCCTCCCGATGTCCAATCTGAGCCTTCCCTGGAAGGTTCACAATCACCAGCCTTGAGCTCCCGACCAAACTTGCTCTCGGGCCAGTGTGGAGCTGAAGGCAGAGGACGTGTCAGAGTCAGGGACTTGCTGACCAGAGAGGTGCCCACAGGGCTGGTCCAGTTTCTTCCAGCCGATAAATGTTTGAAGGATTTTATTAAGACAGGTCCCACCCGTGGGTGTGGTGGAAACCAGGGCCCGGAGGAGGGGGGAGGTTGATTCGTGTCATGTTCTGACATTGTCCTTTTTAAAGGTGACATTTGAGCTGCAGTTTCCACCTCCAGTTCCGTGATGTAAGAGCTGGTGGGGCCATGGTGGGGAGGGCAGGATGCCAGGCCCCCCTCTGGCACCGTTTTCCCTGGATTTGGGCAGCCCTGGGGCCTTACAGGGCTCTCAGGTGTTCCAACACCTGCAGCTCCAGGACCTTTAGAGGCTGCCTGGAAATGAGTGTCAGGAGCTTCCTCGGAGGAAGGGACCTTTCCCTGAAGAACCTGTTGGCATCGGGAGCCCCCAGACCTGCTCCATCCGTGATGGTTCATCCCTGGATGTTCCCGCTGCCAAGGGGCAAAGCTGCTTCTTAGTGCAAGCACTTTTGGTCCTTTGGAGTCCTTCAGTCAGGAGGCACGGAAATGGGACAAACCCTCACATCACATCAAACGAAAATTAGGCTTTTTGGGAGCTAATTACTAAGAAAATCCTTGATTTGCCGTGGATTTGAGAGGCGCTGCCCTGGCGGGTGGAAGCGGGGGGGGGTTCGGCTCTCCCTCCTCACCCTGAGCATTTCCCTGAGTCCCCACGAGGGACACCCCCTTTTCATCTCCACGGATGTGCTGCCCGAAAAAGTGAGGGATTAACATCCAGATCAAACGGGCTGCGATGCTCCGGAATAGATCAGAGGCTGCAGCCCCCAGATGGGACCGCGTGGGGAGCTCCCCTGAGACCCCCCTCCCTCCATCCCAGCCCCTGAACGAGCCAGCCTGGGGCTGCCTGCCTGTCCAGGGGCAGAAGAAACTTCTGGAAGGGCCCAGATTCCGGGGCTTAGGGTCAGCTCTGGGGGCTGTGAGGAGCTTTTGGGGTGGCGACTCTCAGGGATCCTGAGCAGACCCATGGGAAGTGTCTCGCTGGCTTTGGGTGGCAGATGGACCAGTGGCCTCATCCCAGAGCCCTCCGTGTCCTGGGGGGATCCTGGAGGATCCTGTTTGTCATGGAAATCCACTCCAGTGCCTACCACCCCCACAGGGAAGAATTTCTTCCCTACATCCCACCTACCCCTGCCCTCTTTCAGTGGGAAGCCATTCCCCCTCTCCTTGTCCTGCTGCTCCATGCTCTTTTGTTATCCCTAGGAAATGCCTCTGGGGTATCCATGGGGTTTTTAAAAAATCCCTTAAAGGTTAAACCACGAGCTGCCAAAAGCAACCCCCGAACAGCCCGTAAATCTGACAGGAGCAGCACATCCCTCCCTCCCCAAGCTCCGTGCTCTGCCCTGGGGTGTCCAGCTTTTTTTGGGAGGTGACATCCCATGGGAGTGATGGCTCCAGGGGTGAGGGTCTCTGCCTTGCTGGGTTGCTCCCTGTTAACCAGTTCCTTCTCTCCCCCACTGACCAATTCCTGTTCTTTTTCTCCCCCACTGACCAATTTCTGCTGCTTTTTTCCTCCCCCTTGACCAATTCCTGCCAGTTTTCTCCCCGTTGACCGGCTCCTGCTGCTTTTCTCCCCCACTGACCGATTCCTTTTGCTTTTCTCCCCCACTGACCAATCAGTTTTCTCCCGCACTGATCGATTTTTACCCTTTTTCTCCCCTGTCAGTCGCTCCCCACGGCTCTCCCCCCCCCAGCCTTGACCAGCTCCTCCTGTTTTTCCCCCCCATTCACCAACTCCCGTGGCTTTTCTCCCGTTTGCCCCCGATTCCTGCTGCTTTTCTCCCCGCCTTGAGTCGCATCCAGCCCCTCCCCGATCCCTCCAGCGAGGGCACCATCCCCGTCCTCACATCCGGGCTCTTCTTCTCCTCTTCCAGTCTCCTCCCCCACCGTCGGCAAACCCTACAAGTGCAACTACTGCGGCCGGAGCTACAAACAGCAGAGCACGTTGGAGGAGCACAAGGAGCGCTGCCACAGCTACCTCCAGAGCCTCAACCCCGAGCCACAGGCGCTGCCCGGCCAGCAAGGTCAGTGCCAGGGGGGGCCCCGGAGCCCCGACAGCCCCCCCGGATCCGGGGAGGCCCTGAGGGGTCTCCCAGCAGGGTGGGAAATGGGAGCGCGGGGTCTCTTCCCAGCCCCCGGCTGATGGGCTTGAGCTTTGGGGGCGGGGGTGAGTTTTGGGGGAGGTGTTTCCCGAGGAAAGGGGGTGCCGTGGCGGGGGGAAGTGCCCCCCGTGGGCTCCGTGCCCCAGATCGGGGTGGAAGGTGCGATGAGCCCGCGCTGGCCGATGCCACGAACCTGCCGTGACCCCCCGGACTCTGCCCGGGTTCCTCTGGGTCCCAAAACCCTGAGCCCAAACGCTCCCCAGCCCCTGTTTCCAGTGCGAGAACTACCCAGGAGCGTTTTCCATAAGCCGTGGTGCCGTGAGCTGGGATTTACCCCTGCGGGCACGTGTGGCTCGGGAGCTCCTCGGGAGCTGCAGGCGGGCAGAATTCCCTGGCAAAGAGCCAGAAGTGGGGCCTTCCCGGCTCCTCACCCTCCTGGGGTCGGACACAAGAGCCGCTGGAGCTCGCAGGGAGGTTCCCAGTGCTCAGGGCCAGGTTCCCCGGGAACGTGGGAGCTGCCCTCGCCCGCAGAGCGCGGGGCAAGTCTGTCCTGCCGGGGTCGAGAAGCGGCAGGAGAACTCGAGGGCTTCAACTTCGATCCGTTGAAGCAGCTCCTCTTCCCAAAGTGGCAGGAGCGGGCCCGGCTGGACGGAGGAGGGATGCGGACCGGCTGCCGGCGCTCCCCTGCAACCGACCACCGACGGGGTAAGCTCAGGGTCCGGCAGCCAGTCCGTAGGTCCGTCCCAGCTGGCAGAGGCAGGAGCGGCACGTCCGGAGCGCTGCCCGCGGCGTCTCCGGCCCGGGTGGCTGATCCGGGCTTGTCCCGTCTCTCTCTCCAGGTGAGGAGATGCGGGACCTGGAGATCGTGCCCGATTCCCTGCTCCACCCCTCGGCCGAGCGGCCGACCTTCATCGACCGCCTGACCAACAGCTTCACCAAACGGAAACGCTCCACGCCGCAGAAATTCGTGGGTAAGGGACGGGGAACGGGGAGCCCCCGGACACCGGGCACCCCCGGGAGCTGAGACCCCCTCCTTGGGCTCTGCTCGGGGCCTCCGCTGTGGGATGGGATCGGTGCTGAGAAGGGCTGTGGGTGGTCACCCTGACCCCAAACCTGCCTGTTCCAACCCTAACATGGGGGGGTGGGTGGTATCCCAACCCCGAACCCGCCCGTTCCGACGCCGCTCTCCTCCCGCAGGGGAGAAGCAGATGCGCTTCGCCCTCTCCGAGCTCCCCTTCGACGTGAACTCCAGCTTCGAGAAGGACGTGGAGGTGGTCTCGGCCCACCACCCCCTGGACGCCTCCTACGGCGGCCCCCTGTCCCTGCTGGGGGGGGAGCACCTGCGCTCGCTCCGCCTGCCCCCCACAAACTGCATCTCCGAGGTCACCCCCGTCATCAGCTCCGTCTACACCCAGATCCAGGCGCTGCCGGCGCGGCTGGAGCTGCCGGGGGGCCGGGAGGTGGCCGAGGGCCACGAGGAGGTGCCCGACGGGGTGTCGGTGGTGTTCCGGGCCCGGGAGCCCAGCGGGTCTCCCTCCAACGGCTGCCAGGACTCCACGGACACGGAGAGCATCCACGAGGAGCGGAGCTCGCAGCTGGCGCCCGGGAGCAGCCGGCACAGCCCAGCCTACGCCAAAGAGGAGCCCAAGGGGCCGGAGGGACCCCCGGGCGCCCGGTGCACCCCCAGCTCCGCCAAAGAATCCCTGCGGGTGCTCAACGAGGACGGGGAGCAGCTCCGGGCCTTCAAGTGCGAGCACTGCCGGATCCTCTTCCTGGACCACGTCATGTTCACCATCCACATGGGCTGCCACGGCTTCAGAGACCCTTTCGAGTGCAACATCTGTGGCTACCACAGCCAGGACCGGTACGAGTTCTCCTCCCACATCGTGCGGGGCGAGCACAAAATCGGCTGAACCCCCTCCGGGCCACCCCCACCCCCCCAGCCCAGCCCAGCCCACCCCCCCCCTCCTCAGTTCTCCCCCTGTCTCTAGCGCAGCCCCTCCATCCCTAGGGCATGGAACTGTTGGTTTTTCTTTTATACTCCTTTGCACTGACTTTGGCTACAAAAAGTATTTAAAAAAAATAGGTTTTTTTCAATAATTAAAAGAAAAAAAAAAACAAAAAAACAAACCACGAACCAAGCGGCCCCGCCGAGGGGGAGCCCTTAATCTGCCTTTTTATAAACGGAGTTATTTAAATATTGAATATTAACGGACTTTTTTGTGCTTTCCCCCCACCTCCCGAGCCTCCCTCCGTTATTTATTAAGCTTTTGAGTTTCCCTTTTTATAACTCTCTCGGTTTTTTTACCCAAAGAAAGTCTCACTTGAACTTCTGAGACTGTTCCCCCCCGTCCTGCCCCGTCGGCTCCTCTCCGAGCCCGTTCCTTGGTGCCAGCCCGGCATTGCCCGTCCCCATTCCCGGGCAAACTGAACCTCAAATTAGGTGCTAAACCCCCCCTGAGCCCCCCAAATCCCCAGCCTGACCCCCCCCCCCCCAGCCCGGCGGGAGCCGCTGCATCCCAAACTTTGTCTGGGAAACCCCCGGAGCGGGACGTGGGGACCCCCAGGCTGCTTCCCAGCTCCCCCCTCGGGGGTGTTCAGAGCCCCCCGACCCCGCGTGGGGGGGCCATGGGGGGTCCTCCCCAAAAATGAAGGATGAGCGTCCGGCGGCGGATCCATCCTGTTCCTGGGATCTCCTCCTCCTCCTCTTCCTCGGCACAGGCCGGAATCTGCTGCAGGGCAGGACCCCCCCGGGAGACCCCAGATCCGGCGGGATCCCCCCGGGGGCCCCCAGGTCCGGCCCCCCCTTCGCTCCCCTCAGCGTTCCCGGGGCTCAGCAGGGTCTCCCTGCTCTCCTGGCGCTCCAGTTCCCGCACGGAGCAGCCGGAGCTTCCCGGGATCCCCGAGTTTGGGTCCGATGCCCCCCCCCAAGCGCCGCCCCTTTTCCCCCTGGGATGATCCCGGGGGAATTCACGGGGATCCAGGAGGATTCCATTCCCAGTTAGGGGTTCCCATGGCTGGGGGGTGGTTCTGGGTGGGAGAAGGGGTTTCTGGCAGGGCCGGGGCAGCAACGAGAACCAAAAATCCCAGGCTCGGCCCCCGCCCCTCGGAGCTGGGGGACCCCCAATCGCAGCCCCCCCTGCCCGTGGGGACCCCCCCTGGCTGCAGCCCCCCCTTTCCCCTTGGTGCTGAGAGCCCCCAGCCCGTTCCCCCCCCACCCCTGGCCCAGGATGCATAAAAGGCCCCTCGGCGGCCCCCGAGGGCGAAACCAAAGCTGTTCCTTTGTACGGACACACACACACACACCTCAGCGGCGGCCGCGCCCGCTGCCCCTCCCGCCTCTCTCTGGGACATTATCCCAGGTTTGGGGATTTTATCCCGCATTTCTCCCCCCCCTTCCTGTTTGCTCTCCCTGACGGCCTCTGGTGGGGCGGCTGAAGGAGGGGAGAGGGAGTCACCCCGTTCCCAGCCCCCCATAACGGGGTGCCCACGGCACCCTCTCCCCCCTCCCAGCGCCCAAACCAACCCAAAAAAAGGGGTTTTTTTAATCCAAATCGAAGCTCTGCCGTTTCCAGCCCCTCTTGGGTTGGTTGGTTGGTTTTTGTTTTTTTTCCCCTCTTTCCCGTTTTCTTTTTTTTTTTTTTTTCCCTGTCGGAGTCTGAAACAAAACTGTAGGAATTTTGTAAAACCTCCAGGTCGCTTTATCCCTGTAAATATCTATTTTTTAATCCGATGGATGAAGAACAAACGAGGATGTGCAATACCCCCCCCCCTTCACCCCCGGAGTTTTTTGGTTGTCTCTCGTTAATGGATTCGCTGTTGTCTTTGCTTTG
This sequence comes from Mionectes olivaceus, assembly GCA_035041425.1. Lineage (NCBI taxonomy): Eukaryota > Metazoa > Chordata > Aves > Passeriformes > Tyrannidae > Mionectes > Mionectes olivaceus. The sequence continues at coordinate 2,663 of JAWWMA010000216.1, read as the reverse complement.
CCCTTTTTTGTGAGGTTTTGACTCGCTTTTGGACACCCCCTGTCCCCTCCCTGCCCCCCTCTATCCCCCCCAGGAGCTTTTGTATCTGTAAAATATTGTAATTAATGATTTGTGTAACGAGATCTACTGTAAGTTTTGTACTGTACTGGCTGAGGGTCTGTTATAAATAAACCGGAGTAATTTAATGCCCCCCCCCGGTTCCCTGGTCTGGGGGGGGTCAGTGGGGACCCCACAGGGATTTGGGTGTTCAAAGAACACTGAGGGGGGGGTGACACCACTGAGGACCCCCCAGGGATGGAGGGGGAGCACCCTGGGGGTCTGCTGGGGGAGTTTGGGGTGGTGACAGGACAGTGGGGACCCCCAGGGATGGAGGGGGGGGAGCACACCGGGGGTCTCCTCTGGGGGTTTGCAGTGGTGACAGAACAGTGGGGACCCCGGGGGGGGACACGGGGGATACTGGGGACCTCCCAGGGATGGGGATACCGGGGGTCCCACCAAGGGGTGGGGCGGGAGAGCCCCCCAAGGGTCCCCCCCGGGGGTGGGAGGGACCCCCCGGACTCCATTTCCCAGCGGCCCCCGCGGCCGATGACGTCACCCAGCGCGCGAACGGCCTCGCGTGCCGCGGATCCCTCCGCCGCTCCCAACCAGGAGAAATAGTCCCCGTCCCCCTCTTCCTCCCGCCTCCACCGCCCTCGCCCGTCCCGCCGCCGCCGCCTCTGCCCGTCCCGGTGCCTCGGGCGCCGCCCCTGCGAGGCGCCCGGGGGGAGCCACGACGGGTCGGGGCGGCGGCGGCGGAGGCGCTTCCGGGCGGAGGGAGCGCATGTGAGGGCGGCGGTGCTGCGGCCGCGCCTCTTCCGGCGCCCCCTCAGAGCCGCCATGGTGAGCGCGGCGTGGCGGGGGGAAACCTCGGGGGGCTTTGGGGGGCTCGGGGGGCGGCGCGGGGCGCGTGTGGGGCAGGAGGGACTGAGAGAGGCCTTTGCGGGGGCTTCGGGAGGGAAAGGGGCGCAGGGCGGCCCATATTGGGAAGGGGGTGCTGGGGGGGTTGGATGGGGCAGGGATGGTGGGGGCCGAAGGAAACCCCAGGCCCTGTGAGGGGATCGGGGGGGCCATCAGGGGCCTGTGGGGGTGGATGGGGCTCGTAAGGGCGGGGAGGCTGAAGGGATTTATGGGGGGGGGGCGGCGTAGGGAGTTTTGGGGTTCAGGGAATGGTGGGGGAGGGTTTGGGGAGGGTTGAGGACCCCTCGGGGTCAGGGGGTGCTGGGGGGGCTCGGGGCGGTCCCGGCGCTCACCCTCGGCCCTTCTCTCGGGCAGACGAAGAAGAGGAGGAACAACGGGCGGGCCAAGAAGGGCCGTGGGCACGTGCAGCCCATCCGCTGCACCAACTGCGCCCGCTGCGTCCCCAAGGACAAGGCCATCAAAAAGTTCGTGATCAGGAACATCGTGGAGGCTGCGGCCGTCAGGGACATCTCGGAGGCCAGTGTGTTCGACTGTGAGTTGGGCTCCTAAAACCAGCCCTCCCTGCTGCCTCTGCCACCCCAAAACCAGCTCATCCTGCTCCCCCTGCCCCCTCTAACTGAGCACACCCCGCCTAGGGCAGGGCTGTCACCTCAAAACCAGCCCCCCCATTCCGCTCCATCACCCCAAAAACCAACCCCCCCCTGCTCGCTCTGCGCTCCCTGCCCGGGGTGGGGGTGCTGAGGGTCTCGCCCCCCTGTCCCCAGCCTACGTGCTGCCCAAGCTGTACGTGAAGCTGCATTACTGCGTCAGCTGCGCCATCCACAGCAAGGTGGTCCGGAACCGCTCCCGGGAGGCCCGCAAGGACCGGACGCCCCCGCCCCGCTTCCGCCCCGCCGTACGTACGGGTGGGGGGCTCTGGGGGGCTTTGGGGGGGCTCTGGGGGGGCTGTGGGTCTGTGCCCCCTCCCCAATGCCTCTAATGCTGATCTCTCTCCACAGGGTGCAGCCCCCCGGCCGCCCCCCAAGCCCATGTGAGGAGACTCCACCCCAACGTGGCCCTGGGACCCTCCCAAGTGCAGACTCAATAAAGGGTCCTGTTCTGAGCCCGGCTCTGTGTTTTTTTTGGGGGGGCTGTGGGAATTGGGGGGCGGGGGGGAAGGTGTTTGGGCCTTCCTGAGGGAGTCCTGCATCCCTTCTTATGGGGGGGCCCTGGGCTTAACCTGGTGGGGAGGTGGGAGCTGCTCCGAGTCTGGCTCTGTGTTTTTTGGGGGGCTGGGGAGTGGAGGGAGGGGGCTTTGGGGCTTCTGGAGGGGTTCCCAGCCCCCTTCTCGTTGGGGGGACCCTGCGGTCACCCCGTTTTGGGGACTGGTCGCTGGCCCTTGGGGGGGGCTCTGCCCATTGGTGCTGTCCAGGTGTGTTTGGGGGACACCTGGGGGTGTCCCCACCCTGGGGTGGGTGAGGGGGGGCATCCCCCACCTGCCTGGGGCACACTGAGGGGGCTGCCCCTGCACTGTGGCCCCAAATGTGGGGAGGGGGACTGGGGGGGCCCCAAATCCTGCCCAGGGCTGGGATGTGCTCTGAGCAGGGGGGGCAGCTCTGACACCCCCACCTGTCCCCCTGGGAGAGCAGCCCCCCCCGTCCCGCTGTTTTGGGGGTGTCCAGCGGGGCCAGGCTGTGGCCGGGGCGGTGTGAGTGGAGTTGGGGGCT
>JAWWMA010000215.1:0-22773 GCA_035041425.1 Mionectes olivaceus | reverse complement strand
AAGGAAAGGAAAGGAAAGGAAAGGAAAGGAAAGGAAAGGAAAGGAAAGGAAAGGAAAGGAAAGGAAAGGAAAGGAAATTTAAAAAGAAGAAAAGAGAATAAAAGAAAAGGTAAATTTAAAAAAAAAAAAAAAAAGAGAGAGAGAGGGAGACAGGGGAAAAAAATTGAATGGCAGAGAAAAAAAAATAAAGACGAGGGAAATCCCTTGCCCCGGATTTTGCCATAAAGGCTGCGGTTGGGAAGTTATTCAAAGTCCCGGCTACAAAGGGAAGAAAAGGCTAAACTTGGGAAACTTCCTTTTCAGGCCTTTATTGTTGGCCATTAGCCCGCCTGTCTAGACTTCAAATAACACCTTGTTTATCTGTAAACAGGAGCGGGAGCTGCCTGGGGCCGGCTGGGGAGGAGAAGATCAAGGGTGAGGGTCCCCCCCGCTTATTATCCCGCAGCTCGTGATGTCAAGGTCAAACAACGCCTAGTCACGGTCAAGGGTAATACACGAGTGACGTCAAGGCCCGACCTAATACCCGGCGAGCTCCGGGCAGGGCGTTCTTGGATAAATAAGCAAGGAAAAAGAGGAGCCCCGACATTCCCAGTCCCATTTCCCGAGAAGCAAAGAGGTGGGGAAAGGTAGAAATTGAGGGGATTTGCGTTCCTGCCGCTCCTCGGGTCCCGCACGTGTGTGTGTTTTGTGTGTGTGTGTGTCCGCACAGTTTTTGTTTTCGTTTAATTTTTCTTCTAATTTCGGTGTTAATTTGTTCTCTCCTCCGGGCAAATTCGCCTCCTCCAGCGCTCCTGGGAGAGAGTGACCAAGGTATTTGAGTTGTAGGTGGTGTTTAGTGCTTCTTCTGGGCCAAGAAAACAAAACAAACCCACGAAACAACCCGAAAGAGCCGTGTCTGGCACCGGCAGGAAGGATTTATCACCCAAAAAAAAAAAAAAATCGAAAATATTAATGGGGATGTTATTTTCTTTTGTCCCATCAGCCCCCAAAACGTGTTTTTTCTTTTGTTTATGGGTTTTTTTTTTTCCGATTAAACCGTCGGGATTAAAGGACGGACAAATTGTCCGTGGACTTGTGCGAGGGGAAAGGGGAAGGTTTCCCCGTCTCGTGTCCTTTCCCAGCCCTGAAGGGTCCAATCCAGCCCCACTTCGTGAGGGTTGAACCCCGAGATCCTGAGAAGGTCGGGGGGCGTCCTGGGGTTTATATCCACCCCCCAACCCCCCAAAACCAAAAAGACATCCCGGACCCCAACATCGCCTGCCCGTTGACTCTGGGGCAACCCCGAGGTGGAGCGACGGAGGTTCCCACCACACACGGAAAATAAGGATAACTCAAAATATTGTGGGAAACGTGGGTGATGGCAGAGGATCTCCTGGTGTCCTGGTCTCGCCAATATCTGCCAAGCAAGACCATCAAAACCCCCTCGGTGCCCTGAAGTGAAATTAATGATAAATTGTTGTTTCTTCTTCGGTTCTACCCTTCTTTTTTTTTTTGGGTGGGTGTTCACCCACTCCCCCCTTTTTAAGTCCTCCCGCACGAGTCGAGAGAGGGGACGACACCCCAACACTCTACCCCTCCAACTCAGTTAAACCCCAAACTACAAAAAAAACCCCTTCCAGAATCGGGAACTCCGCGAAAAACTCAGGCTCGATTCGCCCACACAGGTAAAGAAAATTATAAACCGCCTATCCCTGTCCTCTCATCCCCTCGAATTCCTTCTTTCAACAGCCTCACCTTCACCCAATTATTTAAGTAAATATCTGTAATTTTTGAGGCCAGAACCAGCGAAATTCAGGTACAACGGGGAAGAGCGGCCGCAGTTAAAAGAACACTCTCGCTGTCGGGGCGTCGGATTTGGGCTTGTCTGGAGCTGCTCTCGGGCACCGCAGTCACTGCACACACAAATTGCTTTTTTTTTTTAGAGGAAGAGCCTTTTTTTTTTTTTTTACACTCAAAACACATCTTTTCTTGGCTCTGGTGGGTTCAAGGAAGGTTTTTACCAACGATTTAATCCCGCCAGAGCACCGGCGATGGGGCGCCTCGATGAACCGCATTATTTCCTGGCCGAGTGCCTCTTAAAATCATTAGAACGTGGAGGATTCGAGGTCTCACGGTGCTCCCAAACCACCGAAGTTCTCCCAGAGAAATTCGGGAAACCCCCTCGGGTCAACAGTTGGGATTTTCCGCGGTGAGAAATCAGGAGACCCCCAGTTTTTTCCTGCCTGCCCCCCAAGAAGGAAAGGGGAGACGGGGAGGACCCAGCCCCTTGTTAGCGGCATTCCCGGTATTAGACATTAGATCTGGGATTACGCCGGGAATCCACGAGGAGCATTTCTGGGAGTGGCAGCGCCTTGGACCCTTGGAGAGCCGCTGTTCCTTTAATCCCACGTCTTTTAGGCTCTGTACGTGTAGGTACAGCCACTTATTCTATAGGTACAGTCACTCATTCTATAGGTACAGCCACTCATTCTATAGGTACAGCCACTCATTCCATAGGTACAGCCACTCATTCCGTAGGTACAGCCACTCATTCCATAGGTACAGCCACTCATTCCATAGGTACAGCCATTCATTCCAGAGGTACAGCCACACTTTCTATAGGTACAGCCACTCATTCTATAGGTACAGCCACTCATTCTATAGGTACAGCCACACTTTCTATAGGTACAGCCACTCATTCCGTAGGTACAGCCACTCATTCCATAGGTACAGCCACACTTTCTATAGGTACAGCCACGCACTCTCCATGTACACAACGGCAGGAATCTTACACGAGATTCCCCCTCTTCCCACTCCAACACAGCGGGTCGCACCTGCACATAATGATACATCTCCCCAAATTCATATAATAGGGAATACAAATTATATAAATGTAATTTATAAATATATATATATAACACCCACATTAGCGTATTGTCGTCCCCCCCGTTTCGTCGAGGGTTGCACTTGCACAAATTATACATCTATATATAAATTTATATAAATAGCACAGGTAGGCTGTGATTTGCGGCTTATCAGGTGTGATACACCCAGAGGCAAAAAAGACACCCGGAGCACAGCTCGACCCCCCGAGCTGGGAATTACAGCCCCACCGCCAAGCCCCGCACACCTACAGGTACCACATATATAAAAAAAACCATAGATCTCAAGTATATATTTACCAGATCATTTAAAAAAGCGGACACCCACGCTTATAACCACTCGCCATTAGATAGCCTCGCATAAATAAATTAACATATATCATATACATCCACTTAGGCGCAGCAATTTGAGCACTTGGAGCACCTAAACGCGCATTTTGGGCGGGCACCGACGCCGATCCTCTTCCCCCGTGTCTTTTGTCCTGCCCTCACGCCCCGCTCGAAGCAGATTTACCCCACGATAACATTGTTTTAAGGTCACGTCCCTTTAAAAGCCTTTTCTCCCCCTCCCCTTCCCCTTCGGATCATTTAACGAGGCGATTAAATCTCGCTGGATATTAAAGGTAAGATTGTAACGCGCCTACGGAAACAATTCCCTCCCTCTCGTGTTTCTTTCGCGGAAGATCCGCGGGTGCGGAGCCCGGAGAGCCGCGGAGCTGAGGGGGGTTGGGAGGTGGTTTTTTGGTAACTGAGGCCGGAGTCAAACAGGTTTTGGAGAAACGCGTCGTTTGGGAGGGCGATTTAAAGAGATGAGAAGCGTTTTCGGGGTAATTGCAAGAGGAAAATAAGGAATAAATTAAAAGAAAAAAAAAGGGGAAAAAAAGGAAAGAGAGTGAAAAAATTAAATAAAAATGAAAATTAATAAAAATTAAATTAAAGAAAAGAAAATAAATTAAATAGAAATTAAATTAAACCGCGCTTTGTTGGTTCAACCTCCGCGGATTTATTTTCTCCACTTCTCACTGCCCTGGCAACGCATCTGCCCCTCGCATCCCTCGCCTGCTTTCGGCAAGCCCCGCATTAAGGCGATTTCGGCCCGAATTTCCACCTTTTTTTTTTTTCTTTTCCCCCGCTCGTCCTTTCTCTGCGGATTCTCCTGCCCGGGCGGCATTTGCAGCGGTGGGGAAAGGAGGGGAGGGACGGGAGAAGCACAGGGGGGGCTACAAAGAGGTGCACAAAGAGCCTTTCCTCGAGGCAAACCCGACAACAACAACAAAAAGGGCATTTATTTCTAAGAAATGTCATCTGCAGTCGGTACAAGTCATCTGGACACCACGATTTATATACATATACAAGACATTTAAAAATAAAAAATCAAAACGAAACAAAAAAACAAAAAAAAAAGAGAAAAACCAAAAAAAAAAAAACCAACCGTTTTTACATATCCAAGGAACACTGTGGATAATGAACCGGTCGAGAGAGGGAAAGAACCAAACCCCAAAGACAACGTTGTGCATTTCCCGGCTTGGCAGCGGAGAAGAGACATTCCAGTTTTCTGGCAGAGACAGAGAAACCCCCGTGAGAACATACCCCCCCCCAAAAAAAATAAAACATATGTATAAAAGTCTCGTAGAGCAACTCGCTCACACCCGGGACCCAAACCCAGCGGTTGGGACGTTGGAGCGACCCCGAGCAATGGTTTTCTCCCCCGCCCCGGTAGCAGCTTTATTCCTGATTTTCCGTCCCTAGCGCCGAGAAAACACGAAGCTGACGCAACTTTGCCGGGGGTTCTCCACACATTTACACATCGGTGGGTGAAAGCGGCCCGAGAAACGAGAGACTGGTGGTGGGGAGGGAATGGGAAAGGGGGGGGGGGTCGGACTATACAGCATTACAAGGCGACATCTCTCCTTTAACTACGCTCTTAGCTTATTATTATTATTATTTCTTTTAAAAATATACACAGTTTAACCTTATCGATGGGTTGTTGTTGTGTTTTTTTTTTTTTTCCTCAGAGCAAAAAAACGGGGGGATTTCACAGTCAGAGCTGGGCGAAGGGATAAATCAAAGATGCGTTCAGTGTGCTGGGGTTGTTTGGGTTTTTTTTTTTGGGGGGGGGGGAACACGCGCGTCTGCACTTGTTAATTTCGGTATTTTTTTTTTTTTTTTTCCTTTTTTTTTTTTTTTTAATGACGATTATTTTTAAATAATGACTTGGAATCAGCAGGATCCCGATGATGCGACCAATACAAACTACCGGATAAATATTTACGCTTCTCGCTTCCTTTCCTTTGCCCCTTTCTCCTCCAAAGTCATCCTCTGTCAGGTGGTGTGGAGATGCGCTGTCTTGGATTTGTTCACCACTTTCTTCTCCTTGACCCTCCGGTTCTGGAACCAGATAGTCACTTGGCGCTCGGACAGGTTGGTGGTGGCCGAAATCCTCCTCCTCTTCTCTTTGGTGATGAATTTGCTGGCCGCGTACTCCTTTTCCAGCTCCTTCAGCTGGATTTTGGTGTAAGGGACCCTTTTTTTCCGGCCCCTCCTATAGCTGCTGACTTCGGGTTGTAAGGGGACCACGTCTGGATTTAAGAAAATAAAAATAAAATAAATAAAAAAATAAGGAAGAGGGGAAGAAATGGGGTTACCACATCCCAGGGCGTTGATGGGGGGGAAATTTCTGAGAGTCGGGGAGAGAAAGAAAAGGGGGGAAAGGAGGATAAAGTGTGGAGGAATGCGGGTGAATAGGAAGGGGGAGAAAAAGGGGGGGGGGGAAGAGACAGGACAAGGCAGAAAATGCATCCAGCCAAGGTGGATAACATCAGGATAATAGGAATAATCACGTAACAGCAATAATTCACGGGGCTGAAAGCCTGGTTTTCTTGGCTCCACTCCGATAAACAAGGAGCATCAAGACAAGCCGAGGGCTGAGGTGTGCGGGCAATCAAAGCGACCTTCCAAACCGACAGGATTCAGGCAAGATCCAGAGCTTCTCCCCTGTCTCCTTCTCCCTTTTTTTCTCCCCTTCCCCTCCCTCCCAGCAGAAAACCTCGGGGGTCCCCCCGCAGATTTGCAGCCCCAACACCGAGCCTGGTGAGGAAACAAGCGCCTCCCAAGCCCCCCACCCGCGCAGAGCAGCCCAGAAAGCCCCTCGGAAGGGGCAAAAACGACCCCGGCACTTCCCTCCAGTCGCTTGGGCGGGCGGGGGTGGGGAAGGGGAAATGCTCCGTGCTTGGTGGGGCTGCGGGGAATGGGCTCAGCAGGGACTCGGGGAGCACCTTCACCCCTACTCTGCCGCCGCAGGGAGGGGGCAGAGCTCCCCCTCCCAACCTTTCTGGCAACCTCGGCCCCTTCCCAGTCGCCCTGCCAGGGCTGGAGGAGGTTGGGGTGGGGGTTAACCTGGGCATGGAAGCTCCGCGCCGCAAAGGTGTGACCCAGCTGGCAGGAGCAGGAAGATGGAGGCGAGCTCTGCTCGCAGGCAGCGCGGCCCCAATTATGGCTGACGGGCGCTAATTGGGGAGCTTTGGTGGTGGTGGGGGGGGGCGTTCGGCTCGCTGAGGGGGTGCCGCCAAGGCCAGCGGTGGGAGGCAGGATTCGCCTTTCAGTGTTGGGGGGGGTTCCCCGCAGGCGATGTGGGGATAAAACCCTTGGGGTCGCAGGACCCCCAAAAGCAGCGTGAACGCGAGGACAACCCACCCCCCCCTTTCCCCAAAACCCTCCCCACCCTCATCATGCAGCCAACGACGCGTTGCCAAATTCTCTCCTCCCCTGCTCCGTGTTCCCCAAAAAGCTCCCGGAAAAGCTCATCCTCCGTCTCTCTTTGTCCCCACGAAGATAAACAAGCCGGTGCCCCCACACATCGCCCCCCACGCCCCCCCAAAACCAACGCGACCCGTCCCTTCTCCCCATCCAAGAGGATAGAGGGGAGGGGGGTCGTGTTTCCCCTTCATTGTGGTTATTCCACTCACACCCCTCCGCGTCCTTCCCCACCCAGCGCTGGGACTTGGGGCGGCTGGAAGGAGCCTGGGGAGACGCACCGGGAGGCAGCGCCCACCACCCCCTTCCTCACCCCCCCCTGCCCGGAGGGGACCAGGAGGGGAAGGGAGCGAGGGATTTACTGGGTTAAAAGATGCTCCAAGGAGAGGTTCTGCCTCGCCGAGCGCCTGCGGGCTGTCAGGCGGGCAGGATGCCCCGCCGGTCCCCCACCCCTCTGCCTCCCTCCTTCTCTCCAAACAGATTCATTTGTCACTTGACACCGATTCCTATAATTGTGTGTAATTGCGATATGATTTACTGTCCCAGCCCCCCCCCCGACAATTCTCATTCGACCGAACCATTCGAGATGGTTTTTTGATTATTATTATTATTATTATTATTTTTCCCCCTTTCAAGCCTTCTGCATATGGAGGTGCGGCAGGCAGAGGGGAAGATGAAGAGAAGGCAGCGAGAGACTCTCCTTAGGTGAGGCAAGAGGAGGGAGGAGAAGAAGAAAGGGAAGAATTAAGGAATTAAACGGCGAAGTTACTTTCCAAGCAAGCTCACGGCGTGTATTTTGATTCAGAAATGATTGCTTCACCTTCTTTCCATACATGTTCATACACATTGCCCGGCACAGGAGGCATTCCAGAGCCATTTCTTTCCCTTTAATTACACACGCAGGCACACACGGATCTCTCCGTGTGCGTACACAGAGATATCCGCGCACACTCATCCTCTCACACTCACAATCCACCCCTCCGCCGGGGAGCTGGCGCTTGGGAAGAGGCGAGCACGCCACTTCCCGGAGGAGCCTACCTGGGAAAGGTGATTTCCAGAGGTGTGCGGACTGCGATTGCTCTTTGGAGCAGTACACTTGCCCATCCCAGCCATTAGAAAGAGCCCAGTGCTGGTAACCTTCCATGGGAAGCAAAGCGTCGTGTCTCGGTTCCGGGTGACCCCCGAGCCCCGGCACCACCGACACGTCCAAATAGCCAGGGACCGCCTGGTAGGAGCTGGGAAAACCGGGGTAAAAGGCGAATTCCTTGGCCCTCGACGGCAGCTCCTCGCCGGGCAGGGGCCCGCCGGCCTCGGGGTACTTCTCGCCGGGGTGGTAAGCGCAGGGTTTCTGCTGCAAGTTGACTCCGTGGGAGTGGGACAACCTGCAGCCGTAGTAGCCCCCCCCGAAGGGGTAACCGTAGCCCAACGCCGCGCTGGAAGCCGCCCCCGACGGGCACTGCCGGGGGGGCTCGGCGGCCGCCAGCTCCGCGTACGCGGTTCCCTGCGGAGGAGGCGGCGGCGGCGGCGGCGGGGCGGTGGGCACGGCGAGCCCCGCGTGGGGCATCATCTCCCGGCAGTGCCCCAGCCCTTCCATGCGGTTCTTCTCCCGCGGGGCGTCCTCGCAGCGGCAGGCGAGGCCGTCGGGCCAGCGCGGGGGGAGCCCGAGCGGCGCCGTCATGTCATGCCGCGCTGCTCCCGCCGTCGTCGCCTCCTCCTCCTCCTCCTCCTCCTCCTCCTCTCTCTCCTCCTCCTCCTTCTCTCCTCTCTCCGCCAGCTCTTCCTCCTCGTCCTCCTCTTCCTCGGCGGCCGTCGGGGGAAGCTCCGCGCCGCGACCCCCCCAACATATCGGCGCCCCGCGCGCATGCGCCGAGGCCCCGCGCCCGCCGCTCCATTAAGAAAAACCCGCGGCGGCCCCGCCCCCACCCCCCGCCCCCCCCCGCCCCCACGGGGCCCCTCCCACGGGGCCCCTCATTGGACGAGAAGGGCCCGTTCCTGCCCCCCCTCCAACATCCCCCGCCTTCCCTTTTCCCGCCCCGTCGGGAGCGGTGACGGGGGGGGGGGGACATCGCACAAAGAGCGTCTCGTGTGTGTGTGTCCCCCCCAATCACCCCACCCGTGTCCCCACGAAACGACGCGTGGGGAGGGGGGGACGGGCATGGATGCTTCCCTGGAAAGAGCCCTCACCCCCCAAAATCAGCTCTCTCCCCCATGGACCCCTCCCCGATATATCGCGGCTGGGGGGGGGGAGTGGAGGGAGGGAAGGGGGTTTATCCTTGTGCCCCCCCCTCCTCATATCGCACCCCCACATCCCCCCAACCTTTTCCTTCCCCAAGGATATTTCAAGTGGAAACGACGAACGACCACCCCTCGATGCTTCGAGGGGGCGGACAAACAGGACAACAAACAACAAGCACCCCCTCGGGTCCTTCCCCCCTTCCCCTTTTTCCACTCAGTGGTGGAACCTGTTGAGTTTTTTTTTTTCCTTCTCGAGGTGCTTTCCCCTCTCCCCCCCCAAAAAAACCCCAGAATAATTTAAAATAGAAAAAAAAACCAACTCTGCCCAAACGCCCCCACCTCCAATTTTCCTGCCAGACTCCGAAATAAGTCGATTTTTCCCCCATTTAGGACGCGGGGAGAGGGTGTTGTGTGGTTATCGATGTTTAATAATTCGCTGATAAGAATCGCAGCGTTTTGGGGGAGGGATGGAGAGGGGTGGGGCACTGGGGGGGTCTTCTGATTCGTTGGTCGATAGCAAAGATGTGATTTAGTTCACTGGGCGGCCACGGAATTGGGGGGAAAACACGGAAAACCGGCAGGTTGAGGGCTGTGGGGGCGAGGGGTGGGGGCTGGCAAACCTCAGGGAGAGGAGTTATTAAGGGAGAGAGGAAGCTCTGAGGTCTTCGGCACCCCCCAAAAAATCCATAGAATGTGTCCCTCCCCCCCGCCGACCCTGTGGGGTTCACCCCCAGGCGGGACACCCCTCCACGCTGCGTGGAATCCTAAAATCCCGCTGGTTTGGGGGACGACGCCCCCCCACCCCCTCCCAGGGCGCCTCGTCTTCTTCCAACTCATCCCAGTAGCAAAAACAACTGGAAAAAGACAAAAAACCCCACCCCAAAACAGTCCCAAATCCTGGAGTTTGGGGGAGCCCAAAGGGAAAAGGGGAGCCCCTGGAAGGGTCAAGGCGAGTTCTGGGTTAAACCTGCCCCGCTCCGAGCGCTCGGGGAGGGATTTTCGGCGTCCTAAAGAGCCGTCGAAGTCCAAGTTCAAGGCGAAGGAGCCCGGGCGGGTCCCCGGGAGCGTCGGGGATGCGACCCCGGAGAACCTTCCAGGGACTGAAAAGCGGGGTTGAAAAAAGGTTGCGGTGTGCGGGGTGGGGAATAAAACCAATAAAACCGGCACGGAACAACATGAAATGAGGAAAAAAAAGGGATTGGAATGGGAAAATGGGTGGTGGGGAATGCCATGCGATGGGAAAAAAAATGGAATAAAATAAAAAGGAGTGGAATAAAGTTACTACTGAACTAAAATGATAAATAAAACAGACTGTTTAATAAGACACAGCGATAAATAAAACCCTATGGAATAACATAAATGCACGAAATGCAAACCCAATGCGGCACAATAATAAATAAATAAATAAACCAATAGACAAAGCATCCTTTCGTATTCCACGAAGTGCTGCGAAATCATCCAGGAGAAACACCCCAAGAACCACCCCATGGCTCGGGTCGGGGGGTGGAGGGTGATGGAAGAAACCGAGGACTAAATGATACGTAAATTAAAGCCGGGTGTTCAGGGGTGAGGGACGAGCCGAACGCAACCCCCTTTCCTTCCCTCCCCCGCAGCTTGTTTCTTTAAATTATTATTATTTTTATTTTCCTTCGCCCCTTTGATTTTTATGAAGTGGTTAACATTGGGGGAGCCGCACGTTTGCTCCGCGCCGGGATTAAATGTTAAAAACGCCAAGATTTATGGTGAGGGTGGGAGAGGAGGGCCGGGGGCTGCGGGAGGGAAGGTGGGAGCCCTGAGGAAGGAGACGGAGCACGAGGAATCCCAAATGATCCCAAAGTCCGTCGGGAAGGGCATTTCCACTTTGGCACCGCGGGGAAATATCGGCTCCGGGGAACGGCGGATTTTGTGATTCGATGGGTTAGTGAGGGTTGAAGGCGGGAAATTCGGGGAGGGGAGAGGGAAAATGAAGGGGGAAAAGAGGAGAAAAGTGAGAAAAAACCTGAAGGAGAGGAGAGGAAAAGGAAAAAAAAAAAGGGGGGGTAGAGGAGAAGGAAAGAAGAGGAAATAGAAGTAAAGAAAATAGAAGGAGAGAAGAGGAAATAGAAGGAAAGAAAATAGAAGGAAAGGAGAGAAAATAGAAGGAAATAAGAAGAAATAGAAGTAAACAAGAGAAAATAGAAGTAAATAGGAAATGGAAGGATAGGAGAGAAAATAGAAGAAAATAAGAGAAAATAGAGGAAAAAAAGAGAAAATATAAGGGGAAAAAAAAAAAGGAGAAAATAGAACAAAACAAGAGGAAAGGGGCTTTTTGTAGAGGTAACAGAGGAGGAAAATCTCATTTCCAGCGGTGGTTTCCTGGGAAAGGGTCAGTCAGCATCTGAGAAGGGTCGATGTACAAAGCGACCTTCAGATGAGAAATAGAGAGTTTCCTTTTTAAAAAAAAAAAAAAAAACAACCAAACAGCTCTTTTCCAAGAATTTCTTTGAATTCGGGAGCTTTGAGGGTGAGCGGCGGGTGGGTCAAAGCCCCCAAAGCATCTCAGGGCTGGTCGCGTTCGCCCAAAGGTGGAACCGCTTTGGCGAGTGGGAAGGGGGACCCACAAATAACAAACAGGGCGAGGGGAAGGAGCGATTAGAAACCGGAGCAGATGTGAGATCGGGTGGGGTTTAATAGTATTTTTCCCCCAAAAAAGAAAACTCCCCTCAAGGCATTTTTAAAGTCTGATATTCCGCTACTTGCTCATTTGCACAGCAAAGGTTGGCAGAGCCCGAACCATCCCCTCACCGCCCCGTTTTCGGCACCTCTTTCTAAAATTAGGGAGATCGGGGGCAAATGGATGGATAACAAGCAATATTGACCGATAAATTCCTTTTTTTCGCGGCCTCGCGCCGGCTCTCGGCTCTCAGACTGCTCAGCAAAGGGGTATTTATGCCGCTCCTTCCTCGGCCACCGAGAAGAAAGAAGCTGAATTTTCCTCTTCTGCAGAACGAGGACGGGTCCGGCTCCTTCCCCTTCCCTTTCCCCGCCGCTTTGGAGACACTTCCCGGCAGAAATTCCGTGCATTTATTTCCTCCTTTTAATTCCTGATGGAAAGGAAGGGAGAAACGGATTCATCTCCCAATTCATGGGGAGGGGGAAAAAATAATTCCACGTATCCTTGAGGTGTTCCACTCTGCCAAGTTGTTTCTCAGTATTTTATATCTCCAACAAAGCAGCTGCCGGGTTTTAAAGGCAGTTTTCTCCCCTCTCTCCTTGAAATTAGGCATTTATTGCCGCTTTTCCCTCACAAAAAACACAAACCAGCGCCGAAATTTAGGACCGAGCCCAGGTTTTCTTTTGCAGGTGAACGCGTTTGCAGCCGGGGAGATCGAGGCTGTCAAGATATCGCCTGGTGGAAAGGCTGATTTGACCGGCAGATATTCAAGGCAAACCCTCCAAAAGGCGGATTTTTGCCCCAAAAGGAACTTTTGCCCCGAAAATACCGACGTGGTCGCAGCCGAGATACCCCGGGAGCACATTCGGGCTCGTCTAACGGAGCTCCAAGTCAAAGCGTTGCTCCTCCAGGCCGGGGAAATCTCACCCCGAGCCAGAGGAATCAGCCGAGGAATTTTATGTAAAAATGCCTTTTTTTTTATCACCCGCACATCCCGGAGATTAAAAACCAACCAAATAAATAAATAAAAATCAAGGTGAAAATAAAGGAAAAAAAGGGAAACCCCTATTTTTCAAAAAAAAAAAAGAAGTGGAAATAATTCCCCCCAAACCTGCGGCACGTGGGTGTTTGTCTTTCCCCTTTTTCCTCCCTCCCCCCCTTCATTCCTGCCTTACAGATTAAGGAAAAATAAAATCCTCCTCACTACGAACTTTTCTGAAGGGAAAAAATAAAACCCACGACGTGTTTGTGGTTCTTCCCACCTCCAGACCTCTCCCGTACAAAGGAAAATGGCCAAGGTATGAGTTTTATTGGAGGAAAATCGGCTCCAGCTGCTGCCAGTGCCTCTAAAACCACGATGAACGGGGGGGGGAGGAAAAATCCCTACCTAGATTTGGAAAGAAAAGGTTGTTTTTCATTATATTTTGGGGGGAGGGGGGTGAAATAAAGAAGGGGAAATTTAGCTTTGGAGCCCTCAGGGAAATTAGAGCCCGTGTATGAGAAAGTCTTGAGATCAACACAGGATTTTCCCACCGGAATACCAATTTAGTGAAGAAACCATTCCACTAAATCTCATATTCTCGCCGAGGAATCCAAGAGAAGTTTTCCCAGGCTTCGTCCGAAATGTGCTTTGGATAAATAAAAGCCAAAACCGGCATTTTTTTTTTTTTTCCCAAACTTTGCGTGCCGCCTGCGGTGGAGATTTTTTTAAATTATTTATTTTTTAGGGAGAACTCCAACCTCCCCTGGTTCAGCTCAGAGAGGAATTCACGCGACCAGCCAGGCTGGGGCCAAGCCCGAGCCACGTTTTTGCCACAGCCATGCCCGAAACCGCTCAGTGAAACAAGAATAAACGCATTTTCCCCCTCTTTCACCCCCCCAAAAACTGAAAAAAAACACCCCCAAAAAGGCGGATAAAACGGTAGAAAACCGAGAGTTTTGCATCAGTTCCTCCCAGTCGCTGGTTTTGTCACCGATTCTTCACCGCCCCCTCTCTCACACTGGAGATGTTTATGCAGGGAATGAAAAAGAAAATTAAATATCCCCCACCCCACCCACCACCCGCCCCCCCCCCAGCAGCGAATCTTCCGTTTCAAACGCCCTGAAAGAGCAGAAGAGCGGCGGGGAAAGATGCCCCCAAGGACGGCAGCACAAGCTCGGGTTGGATCAAACCGTCCCGGGGGTGGAGGGGGTGGTGGTGTCAGACGGGGGAGCTGAGCCTGACCCGAGACGATCCGGCTTTTCCCCTTCCTAACCTGTCAGATTCCTGCAACCTGTTCCGTTCGGAGCCGCCCTCGGGCTTTATTTCCAGTGTTTATCTTGATTTTTTTAATATTATTTTTTTTATTTAGCTGTCAGCCCAGCAGCCCCCCCCGCCCCCAGCTTAGGGGGAAGGGGTGGCTGAACCCGGAGAGTGGATTTTGGGTGTGTTTTGCTTTGGTTTCCCTTCCTTTCGCTAAGCAGAAAGGGGGGAATATAGAAAATAATACATAAAATATAAACATATAAACATATCAATATAAAGACATATGAATATAGAGACATATAAATATAAAGGTGCATATAAATGTGTAAATAATTACACAGGTTATACACATATAAATAAAATATATACAATATATAAATGGAGAGCCATAAAATCCCTCGCTCCGAGGCAGGGCCAGGGGTGGATTTGCCATGTCCGACCTCGTGGCTCTACTGTCGCGTTTTACCCTTTTTCTCTCCCCGCCCCAACCTTCAAAACCCCCCGCTGGAGCCGCGGAGGAGAAGAGCAAAGGGATAAAATACCTCTTGGTCCCCACTCACCTCAGGGGCGACAACCGCGGGGATTTGGCGGCCCGTCGAGCGCCTTCCAAAAATCCCACTGTCCCTTTTCTTCCTCCCATCCCCTCCTCCCCGTCCCTCTCCTTGCGGCGACACCACCTTTTGAGGCGAATAAGGGCTTTTTTTTCCCCCCCCTTCTGTGTTTTTTTTTTTTTTTTTTTTTACAGCCACTGCGGAATGTCCCAGCTCTCGGCAATTCCCCCACCGCTAATTATTGTTATTATTTCCCCCCATCCCGCGCAAAGTATTTCTTGACTCAGCGATTCGGAGACAGACAAATAAAATTATCTGCCTCGATTTAGGGCCCCCCTGTCTGGTCGGAAGTCCAAGTTCAATTCCAAGTTAAAACAGGAGGTCGCCTGAAGCTCTCACAAAAGGAAAGGGGCCATTTGGTCCGGGGACTGGTGTCAACAAAGTGGTGTTCGGGGAGGGTAATTATCCCCCCGCATCATTTTTACCCTCGTATTGCCGGGAGAGAAGCCACGGCGCTCAGGTGCTTTAGAGCCCTCGGCGCTGGGCTGGGGTTTTATTTCCAACCCCCCGCGCCTCAAACGTCATTTAATTCCTTTATTTGCGGGCGTCTGAAGCACAGAGGGTTTATTGCTGTTGTTGTTGTTGTGGGGTGGAAGGAGCGGGGGTTGTTTTTTCTCCCCGTCTGCCGGTACCGAAGGAGCTCGAGCCACTCTTGGAAGGATGGAGACTGAGCCCAGGCCGGCGTAAGAAACCTCCTTTCTTTCACCAAATATTATCCAGAGCCCAGTTTTGAGAGACCGGTGCGTTCGAGGCCGTCTCTCTCCCCTTCTTCCCCCCCTTCCCCTCCCAAATGATTTACTTCTTGGTCCCCTCGACGTCCAACTATTTCATTCCTTGCAGGGGGTTGAGAGGGGAGAACGGGAGGTCTTTGCCAAGTTCATCCGCGTTTTCACAAGAGTTTCGCTTCCAGGGGCAGGAGAGGAGCTTAAATGACCTGCGTTTGCCAAACTGGGGGTTGCTGCGTGTTGAATGGAGAAATGGAAACGATGGAGAGGCAGGACCGACGCCCACACCGAGGGCACAGAAGAGCGTCACGACCTCTCTTTCCAAGCGACGTCATCATGGGAAAAAGGTGCCTCTCCACGGAAAACCTGGGATTTATTAAGCCTTGACCCGGGGGGGAAATGTGAATGGAAGGAGCGAGGAAGCAAGAAAATAAATAAATAAATAAATAAATAACCCCCCCCAAACCTCAACCCCCGACGTTTATCTCCAACAAACATTTTTTTGGCAAACAGCAAAGGTCGCAAAAATCGTTCACTGGGCTGGATTTTAAAAGAGAAGGAAACCCTTGCGGAAAATAAAGCGCCTCGTGAGTCCACCTTGGCAGAGAGAGGCTGAAATCTGCGTTCTTTCCCAAATCCGCGCTTGGGATGGGGCCGGTTTGCAGGTTTTTTTATCCCCCTGGTTGGGAACAAACCTGGATTTTTTCCCCCCAGGAGTGGGGCTGTGCCTCCACCTCGCCCGTGTGGTTATTTATCCTCCGCGGCAATCAATGACCGATTTCGGCTTAAACCCTCAGAGTTCGCCCCAGACTCCAAGAACCCAATGGAATTCTTCTTTCACGCGTTTAACCCGCAAAGATGGATTTGGGGGGGTTAAAGATGGGCTAAGAAAAGCCCCGTCAAGAGACGGGTAGGGCTGCTGACCTTCCAACCCTCTCCCAAAGGTGCTCCGAAAGCATCCAAAGCGTCAGCATCTTGTTTTGGCACCAGCAAGATACGCTTTAATTCTGCCCTCGGTTAAAAAGAAGAAGAAGAAAAAAGATTTTGCTCCATTATTGCCAAAACGAAAGCGGATTTCCTCCCTTTTCCCCCTTCCTCAAACAGGCGTTAAAAAAAAAAAAATCTCCTCGTGTTTTTTTTTTTTTTTCCCCTCCCCAAGAATGTGCCAGGCAAAAAAAAACCCCAAACAAACAAAAACAAGTTAAAAAAGGAGAAAGTGAGGAGTTTTTTTGGGGGGGAAAGTTAAATTAAAGGACGGCTAAAGTTTTGCTCTGGGCGCTGCAGAGGTTGGAGGTTTATCTTTAAAACTCCAAGAGAAATTGTGCTTTTTTTTCCTCTCTGAGGGGCGTTGGGGTGAGGATTCATCCTGTCCTGCGGTATGAGGAGTGGAGGAGAGAGGCTGGAGGGTTACAGGGGGTATTAGACTGAGCGTTTCTCTCTTTTTTATATCAATTTTATATCAATTTCTGGGGTTATAATTGCGCCAAGGGCCAGGGTTGGGGCCTCCACGGGTCCTTTTGGGCTCCCTGAACCCCCCTCGGTTCTCGCTGCCCTGGGGCTGCCAGACCTGAGGGGCATCGTGGGGACCCTCCAGGGACAGGGACCCACCCGGGACAGCGACCCACGAGGGTCAGGGACTCACAGGGGGACAAGGACGGGCCCACATGAGGGTCCTCTCTGGCCTCCCCGGGTGGGAGGGGATGTTTTTCCCCCCCATCTCATGGAGGACCCTTTCCACGAAGCTGCTCTGGGGGCAGGGAAGAGGAGAATCCCCACCGGGTGCGTGGGATTTCTCCCCAGATAAACTGAATTCCCTGTAAAAATCGGAATTCATTTATTCGGGGTGCTTGGAGGGTGGCGGGGGAAGAGTAGAGGGGGTTGTTGCACAGGCCAGATCGGGAGCCCAAGGGAATCTGTGCCAAACATCCCTCCCGCCCTCACTCCATCCATCCCTCCATCCATGAATCCACGGCTGTGCAGCTGTTGTGTGTCCTGTACCCATTATAGTCCATATACACCAAACACAGACCATTAGACACCACAGAGAAATCTAAGGCAGCTCCTTACAGTCCTTTCCCTCATTACACCTTCCCTGTTGTGGTTTTGGCTGTTCCTGTCCGCACATCCCCAAAATTATTTTAATTTTATTTTTATTATGTTTTAATTTTCAATTTTTATTTTGCTATTTCATTTCATTTCATTATTCTTGCTTGGTTTTATCACTTAGTCCTATTTCCAGTTTCCCAGCACCCCTGGGAAGGAAGCTGAAGCCCTCAGAGACACCTCACGTTTTATTTACTTAGCAATTAATTCCAAAATTTTTCTGCTTTGTTTTGTTTTCTTGTTTGTTTTTTTTTCTAGAAACAAAACCCAAACAATCCTAAACCCCCTTGGAGAGACACTTATCAAATATTCCTGCAAAATAACTCCAGACATCCCGGGGATTTCACCTTCCCACCTCCTTCGGAAGCCCGATGGCAGGTTGTGCCTTTCCGACGAGGAATTTGTAATTACGCCCGTTAATTAACGTCCGCTGACTCCTCGTTTGGGCTCTTCGGGTGGGAACTCATTATTTATCTCCCTGTTTCTCCCCGCTGAACAAGGGGAGAACCAAACACACCCCCAGCCCTCCATGGAGCATTAAATCCTGGAGAGAAGCGGCTCCCAAAATGTCCTCCAGCTGAGAAATCTGGGGGAGAAACGGGGAATTTCATGGATTTATCGGGAGGCGGAGGTGGGAAGCTCAGGCAGGGAAGTTCCTGGCAGGGAGTTGGCGAAGGGAAAGTGGTTGGGTGGCTCTGCGGGGATTGGCCCATGCTCTGTTCCCTCACGTGAGGTTATTTCACAGCTGCAAACGCAGTTTGGGAGTCGGAGACCTCAAAAATTCCCTTGGGGACCGCTTTGATCCGATTTCTTCTCCTTTAGGTACCGGCAGCTGAAGAACTGAGGGGGAAATCGTGGATCTTCGTGAAAACCCCGCCCACAAATCACCTTCTCCCTTTTAGCTCCACGATCCAAAAGAACCTTCCTCGAGCGTCCAAATTAAAACCGGGCGCGAGTTTCGTGGGAGAAGATGATTTCCCCCCTGGGTCTCATCCCCGGCGTTGCTTTGGCACCTTCCTTAATCCTTCCTGAAGTTAATTCTTCCTTCCGTTAATTCCGCCTTCAAATCCCTCCCTTGCCTCTCGCTCCTCGAGAAGGCGCAGCGAAAAATCGCGGGGGAGAGAGGTGGGAAGGTGTTCCTTTAATATTATTATTTAATAACTTCGAATAACAGGCAAGGAGCGTTTCCGTTGGTGTTTTGCAAAGCTTTTCCAAAGGGCAGCCGCTTTCCCGTCTTCAGGCAAAGCCGGGGCGGGCAGGGAAAAGATCCGGACTGGTCTCCTCGTGGGTTTGGGAGTTTATTTTCCCCCTGAAATTGGGCGTTTTTCCCAACTGTTCGTGGGCACCGGGATTTATTCCCTGCCGAGCAGCATTTCTGGCTGCCAGATAAATCCATGAGCACCAGTTACCGGGCCTGGATCTGTCTGCTCGGCTCCAAGTATTTCCCGCTAAAATCGCTTTTTAGCGTTTAAAAACATCGCCTTTTGGGGGGTTGGTTGATTGGTTTTCCCCCCCACACACCCACCCATATTCCTGCGTTATTTTTCCAGCCGTGCTTTGAGGTTACCGTGAACTTTGAGGTTGTCGCGAAGGTTTTTTTGCTCCTTCTCGCGAAGAGGTTTTTGCTCACGCGAAGCCTCCGAGGACCAGGGAAAACCACCGCGATTTGGGGAGAATTTGGGGGGCTTTTTAAATGCAAAAAAATACCCCCCTCGGAGTTCTTGGCGATTTGAGTGCAAATCGAGCCGTTAATATCAATAAGACTAAAATAAGATTTAGACCCCTGTTTTCATGCTGCGAGTGCAGATTCGGGGGACCAAACGCGCGAATTTCTTTCCCGTCCCAAATCGTTTTTAATCCGAGGGCTGTGTTAAGGCGCCAAAAGCGCGGTGTAAAAGTGTTTTATTCCGAGAAATCGGCGTTTCCCGGGGGCAGGAGCTTCTCAGGGGCTCGAGAAAGGACATCCCCAGAGATCAAATTAGAAGGTGCTTTTTTTTTTTCCCTGGCTTGCCTTTGCTGGCCCCAGGCCACCCCACGGTGGCCACCGGCTTTGTGGTCACCCCCTGGGTGACAGGAGGGACATCCCTGGCACTAAGGAGCTTCGAGCTGCAAATCTGCCACCCCTCGGGGGGCGAAAAATAAAGAGTTTGGACCCAGCCCGGGGTTGATGGGGGCGGTTTTACCCCTCGGAGCCCCGCGGAGGGTGGAGGATGCTCCGAGGTCAATGTTTCCACCCTCGGGACGGGCTCGGGGAAGGTTATTTACCCCCAAATCCCCCCCTGAGGTACGAACACACCCCTAAAAACATCCAAATCCGGCATCTCTCACTCGTTTAATGAAGAGTGAGTTCCCAAATCACCCCGATCGCTCTTCATTTCCCTGGTAGGGGAATAATTTCCGTGACGGGAATTAAGCAATTTAAAGACGATTTGTTCCTCTTTTCCTGCTCCTCTGGGCACTGCCAGAGAGATTTAAGGATAAAAGGACCTTCGCCCACAGAGATACACAGATTTATGTTTGTATTTACATTTCTGGCTCTGCCTGTGGTGCTGAGTCTGTGCATCCCATTTGCATGGCGAGATAGATAAACGGACGGGGGGAATTAATTAAGAGCTTAATTGGCGGCTCTGGATGAGCTCGAGCAGTGCTGAGGCTTTGGGGGACACTTGTCTCGGCATTTTGGGCGGATTTGGGGATTCTGATGGGGCTTTCGGGGCCGGTAGAGGGCACGGGAGGGGAAATTATCTCCTTGCAAATTGTGCGGGAAGCCGCGGCCCCTCTGGGGAGGGAAGAGGAATAAGGAGAGAATGGGAGAAGGAGGAAACGAGTGTGGAAAGGGTGAGGACAGGGAAGGGGAGAGAAGGGAAGGGAAGGGAAAAACAAACTGTGATTTTTAAACTGTGATTCTTTTTTCCCCCTTTGGCAATTAAGACCAAGCAAAGCCAAGAGAAGCAAGAGGGGAAACTTGACTGGCAAAACTCCAGTTTCAGGTCGTGGCAACTCTTCTCCTCCTCCCGCCAGCGGCTGCTGCTTCCCACATCCCCCCTGCCCTCGGTTTCCCCGAGACTCGTTTTACCCCGTGCCCATGTCGAGCCAAACCTTGTCCAGCGATATCTGCGGAGGGGACCAGCAAATCCCGGGGCCGCAGGAGGGTTGGGACAGGGCCAAGGGCAAGATATCACCCCGGGGTGCCCGTGGGGTGCTCGGTGCCCCCGCCCCACATGCCTCGTGCCTCTCCAAAACACGTCCTGCTCCTGTTTCCAGTTTTTTGTCTTCCCCACCCGGCTGGGAAGGAGTTTGAGCTGCAGCTCGGAGGTCTCTCGTTGCTGCAGCCCTGTGCCCTCCGGGTGGGTGTCTCCCCACCCTCCGGGGTGGGCCGTGGGGTTAAAAGCCTCTCCCGCCCCCAGAGAGGGGTCTTCTTGCTTCTCTTCCTGCCCCCACCCCAAATCTGGGACAGAGGGTTCTCTTTATCCCGTCGTAGGCCCGAATTCCCTCAGGTTTCAGCATCCCAGTGGGGCACTGAAGTTGTCCCCCATGGGATTCCTGGTCCCCAGGTGGAGAAGCACCAGCGGCCACCACAGGTCCCAGCAACACAGAGGTCCCCTCCTGTCCCCCGGGAGAACGGGGGTGACATCTCCACCCTTCCCAAAACAAAGGGAGCAGCCAGTAGCCAGGGCCTGGCCAGGTCTGGCCTCTTGTGTGCCAGGAACGCGGATTCTCCATCCTCCCCTGCTCCGACTGTGTCTTCCTGCGGGTTTCCCCTCTCCCCCTCTGCCTCCAGCCCGGGTGAAATCCAGCTGGCTCCAGGAGGGGGAAGGTGTCACCTCCAGGCACAGCAGAGCTCTGTCGCTTGTCCAAGGGGGCGTTCTGGGATGGAGCAAATTCCAAGACTCTCCCACTCCCTCCTGGTGCAGAAGCCTCTCGGTGGTCGATTCCACTGCAAGCCTGAGTTCAAATCTTCATTTTTGTGAACAGCCATCACAGATTGTTCGTGTCTGTGTCCGTCGTTCTCTTCACCTGCACATCCATCCCTCCCTACCTCCCTCCATCCCTCCATCCCTCCATCTCTCCATCCATCACTGCGTTAAAAAAAGTCCAAATGTGGATCTGGGACCCTCTTGATGTTTCCCACCTGCTCTTACTGGGACTCAGCACCACCCATGGGTGGGGCTTCGAGGGGGACCCACAAGACCAGACGGGTCATGAAGGAACCTCGAATTTTAGGGGGGGGGATGGCAGGAGGTTGGGGAGGTAAAGCGGGTGTCCCCCCCTTCCCCCCGGCTCTAATTACGACGAGATGAACGTTAATTGACCATTATGGGGGGGCTAATGGACTTGGGGGAAGGGGGCAGGAGGAGAGCCGCGTTCTGCCATGTCTGGCATAGATTTTTGAGCATTAATTAGCGGGAAAGATGCTCTGGGCGATGCTTTTAAAGCGACACTGAAACCCAGACACGCTGAAATGCCCAGAGAAATAAAACCAGCCACCGTTGGGGAATAATTACACTGGGCCGGGTGCTCCCGGATGACTCGAGCAACAATTCCCACCGTTCCCCAACCCCTCACCCCCTGATCCGTCCCCTCCACACCGAAAAATAAAACAGAATGATGATGTGTCTGGGCTGAAACTCGGCCAAATCCGCTGCCACCCGACCAGGGGTGTTGAATTCTGGGGAGCCACCTCGGCGCAACCTCCACCTCTTCAGTTTACCGCGGGTTTCTCCGGTTTGGTTGTTTCATTTTTTTTTTAATCTCGTTTCTTCCCTTTTTTCCCCCTGTATTTTTTTTCCCCTCTTGGAGATTTCTTTCCAGCAAAGGCCCGATTCCCCCCGTGCTTCTGGCATTTTTGGGCATCTCCCTAACCTCCCTTCTCCCCGTTTCTTTCCGTATTTTGACTCACAAAAGTGAAAAAATGAACCGTCTCATTCCCCTCACAAGTTTTTAGGGTATTTTTTCCTTAAAATTTTTAAACTGAGTTAATTTAGCGATTTTCTTCTTCCCCTCCTCCTTCCTCTTTTTCTACTTTCCTTGGTTTTTTCCCTTCCTTTATCATTATTATTATTATTATTATTTAAAAATCCCGAATCAGTTGCTTTCTGAGCAGAATATCGTGGGCTATCGATGCTCCCCCAAAAAACCCCGCAACCACCTCCCTGGGTCCGGCCTTTAACGGCACATTTGGGCTTGGAAACTGCACAAAAATAGGTGAAAAGGAGGAAAACCGGGAAACCATCAGCCTCCAAAGTCCGACCACGGAACACCCGGAGTGGTTTTAACTCTCCCAGTGCTCTGCAGGGGTGATTCCTGCAGGTTCATCTTCAAAAAATTAAGACCATTTGAATAACTTCGTCGGAAATCACACGGAAAAAGCTCTAAAATATCATGGTTTTTTTTTTAAAGTGATTTTCTCGGTTTTTTCCCATACAGAAAAAATCCCTTCTTCAGCTTACAGATTAAACACCTGGCGGGTAAATATTGCAAGAAGGGGGGAAAACGCCGAAAATAAAAACCTCCGTTTTTAAAAAAGCACACACACAAAAAAATTAAGTTGCTGAAAAGGTCCTCAGGGCTGGAACTTGTGGGTTTC
>JAWWMA010000214.1:6306-16916 GCA_035041425.1 Mionectes olivaceus | reverse complement strand
TCTTGTTTGCATGGATTCAAACCGGGATTAGATAGGACAAGGAAAAAAAAACATTCCAGGCTTTTTTACAACCAGGAGGTCACTGAGTTGGGGGTTACTGAGGACCGGGGAGAGATGTGGGAAAACATCAGGAGATATTCCCACTGTTCTTGTGGTAGGAATGGTGCTACCAAGTGTGCTGGTCAGTTGTTGTCCATCCCTGGTGCTGCTGGAGACAGGAGATTCCAGAGGGTGCATTTTCCATCTGAGCTGGATCAGCAGTTTTGGGGGGTAAAAAGAAAAGAAGAAAAAAGAAAAACAAGTGGATTTCCAGGAAGAAAAGTGGAAAACTCCCCCCCATGACCAAGTTCATTCCTGACTGAAAGTCCTCCAGGCCTCCTGTCCATCTGCACGTGGACCTTACAGAGCCAATCCCTCTGCCTTGGCCTCTGGGTGACGCCTCACTGGCTGCTCACCTGGAAATTCCAGGCTCAGTGGGGCTGGATATCCTGGGAATATTAAAAGCTGTGGGCTCAGGACTCGTCCCTTCCTTCCCTCTCCCTGGGTTTGGGCAGGACCAGCCTGAATCTGGCAGAACTGGTCTGGGTCTGGACTGGTCTGGATCTGGACTGGTCTGGATCTGGACTGGTCTGAACCTGAACCAGTTTCAGGTAATCCCAGCACTAAGACTTGCCACACAGAGCCTGCAGAAGATCTTTCCATGGGCCCTGGGATTCATGGAGCCCCTTTATGTTGCTCCCCAGTGCTGAAGCATCTCCCTGATACTCCCAGCCCTGATTCCCCTCTGGAGGTGTGGGAAAGGCACCTGATCCAGGGCAAGGCTTTGCCTCTGGCCTGGCAGGTTGAAAATCTGCTGCTTCTTGGGGCTGCTGGAAAAGGTGCTCAGCTCAGGTGCCTTTTCTTTCCAGCTCTTGGGTTTCCTCGGACCTTTCTTTCCTGAACAAAGGAAAGGCTTGATTGCTCTTTCAGTCCTTTACCAGAGGGGATGGCTGGAAAAATGATGTTTCTGATGAAAAATTCCAGGCTCCATCAGGTGAAATTGGGGGAGAAAAAAACTCCAACCCTTTATTTTCAGCATCAATCAGGGCAGGTACAACGAAGAATCCAATTATTTGAAGCAATCTGTGATTAGGGGCTATTTTCTATTTTCCTGCTGTCCTGTAACATAAACTCTGAAAGAAAATCATCACAGGGATACAATAATAACCTAAAAATAAAACCCCAGCACTTCAGGCTGGAAGGAACAGAGTAAAATTCCAGCTGCCCTTGCAGAAGTGGAGCTAAAACCTTTCTCATCGGCATTTTTTTAGCACTTCATGCCGCTATTTCATTTGCAATGGAAATGAGAAACTCAAGTGTGGAAGGGGTGTCACCAGGGAGATTTAAGGCATCATTTACAACGGGAGATCTGGGTGAGTCTGAGTTTTCTTCCCTTCGTGTGTGTGTGGTTTGGTTTGGTCATGCCTTGCTTTGGTTTGTTCTACTCTTGTTGTTGCTGTCCTGGGCTTCTGAAACGTCAGGGAAGACCAAAACTGGATGGAGAGAAGTCCCAGGAGGATTCAGAGGGAAATTCAGCACCTGGAAGGGGAAAACTCCCAGGAGAATTCAGAGGAAAAATCCCTTCCCTGTCCCTGAGCGAATTCAGTGATGGAAAAGGCCCAGAGAAAGAAGGGTTGGACATTTCCCTTTGAAAGGAGACCATGTGGGAAGAAAAACACCCCATAAATGCCTTAATTAACTCTATCAGGAGTTCAGGTTGATAGTTCTCAGCTAAATGTCTTGTCCATCCACCAGCAGCTCCTCCAAGCTGAGGTGTTGGAATGAACTTCTTCCATTTAGGGAGTAAAATGCTGTTTTTAATAAAGAAACTCCTGGGATTTTAGGGAGAGGCTCCTAAACAGCTCCAGCCAGGCATTTGCAGGGATTTGGGATCCATCACCTTTGGGAGACTGAAATAATAAATCACCAAGTGAGTAGGTAAGATTTTACAAAGGAATTGTTTTGTTTTAGTCAAAGTGTGTTCCGAAAGTGGAACTAATTCCTGCAGTATTTCCTGCTGCTCTCGGGGTCTTGATTTGCAATTTCCCACTACCTTAAAAACTTGTATTGAAAAGAAATAACTTGCATTAAAAAACACCTGTATTAAGAATTAAATTGAGTCTCAGTGCAATTCCTGAACACCTTTGTAGGACGAAACCACTTTGATAAGAAAACCCTGGAATTTTGCCTTCCCTTCAGCAAAAATAGAAATGTTGTTAAATTATTACGAGTAGCTTGGATATTTCCTTTGTATATATATATATATATATTATTCCTTTTTTTTTCCACACCTGATGGCTGCCAGTTAGGATTTTCCTTTGACTTGCTTCCTTCAGGTGGAAGCTGGAGAGATCCCGGTGCTCCTTCAGCTCATTCCACACTTCCTGAGGGCCATCCAGCAAATCCACCAGGACACTGTCCAGTTACACCCCATAAAAGTTTTTGCTGCCTAAGGAAAAAGGTGGAATTTGGCTCTGGCATTCCAACAACCTCCCTCAGCCAAGCAAAAGAATAAAGGAGCAGAATGGGGAAATAAAAAAAAAAAAAAAGAGGGGGAGTGAAAGAAAAGAACCCCCTTTGCAAGATTCCCTTTTTGCCGGGATTTGAGGCATTCCCGGAGCAGGAACATTTTCCAGCTTGTCTGTTCAAAGGTTTTCCTCAGGGTTAACAAGCGCTGCCTCAGCAGGAGGGAGTCACAGGTTCCACCAGGGCTGACAATCACCATTGCCAGCATCGACAGGCTCAGAAATGGGGTCCTAAATCTGGGAAAAAAAATGGGATCTTGGCATCAAAACTCCTCCCACAGAGACGCCTTGGCAGTGGGCTCTGGGGTCTCTCTCCGTGTGCAGGGCTGTGAAAGGAATAAATCCACGGATTAACTGGAAGGATCAACATCCCTGTTGAGGGCTAGAGGAGGTTCAGCCTTTCTCTCTCCCCTCATCTCCAGTTTTCCCCACCTGATCCCAGCTGAGGGATGGTTTTCCGGGTTCTCAGCTAGTGGAAATTCATCCCTTCCTGCCCAAGGGGAAATCAGCAGTGTCTGTTTAGGCTGTTGTGGCTGAAAAATGAACTAAAGACGTTCGGGGGTGGCTGAGGTTGTTCTGAGGTAGGGGGAGATCAGGTCATGGAACCATGGAATGGGTTGGGTTGGAAAAGACCTTGAAGATCATCCACTCCCACTCCCTCCCATGGGCAGGGACACCTTCCACCAGCCCAGGATGCTCCAAACCCCGTCCAACCTGGCCTTGAACACTTCCAGGGGCCTTAAAGCTCATCTAGTTCCAGCTCTCACCCTAAATAAATCCCTCCACTCTGGGGGTGGAATTGATTTTCCTCAGTGAAGACTCTTGGTGTTTCCTGAGGTATCTTGTGCCACCCAGCCCATCCATGGGAGGCTACCAGAGGGGACATGGGATTTAAGGAGACCCTTTGGAGTGACAGCTGGAGACCAGGCAGTGCCTTGAGATGCTGCAATCCAAGAATCCCAGAGGCTGGGCCTGACCAAAGCCCAGGGAAACCAAGGAAAAACCTCCTCCCTTGGACAGCTCAGACCTGCTGGGGGCTGAGAGGGTCTGGTAGGGGCTGCAGACACACATGGGTAGCTCATGAATCATGGAATCATGGAATCATTGGGGTTGGAAAAGCCCCCCAAGGTCAGGGAGTCCCCACTGTGCCCCATCCCCACCTTGTCCCCAGCCCAGAGCTCTGAGTGCCACGGCCAAGCCTGCCTTGGACACCTCCAGGTCTGGGGACTCCAAACCTCCCTGGGCAGCCCCTGCCAAGGCCTGACCACCCTTTCCATGAGAAATTCCTGCTGCTGTCCCACCTGCCCCTCCCCTGGCACAGCCTGAGGCCGTTCCCTCTCCTCCTGTCCCTGTTCTCTGGGAGCAGAGCCCAAACCCCACCTCGCTCCCACCTCCCTTCAGGCACTTGGAAAGAGCCAGAAGGTCCCCCCTGAGCTCCAGGTTAAACATTCCCTGCTCCTCACATGATTTCAGAGCACTGAATCCCTCTGGTCCTGGAATGCTGATCCCTCAGTGGGATGGTAGGTGTTTGTAGGAACAAAGCCTGGCTGGTCAGAGGCAGGAGAGCAGCCAGAGCCCATCCCGTCATCCCAGGAAGGAAGACACAGACAACTTCCGAATCCCAGCTCTGTCCCATTGTCTGAGCTCATGGAGCAACACAGGGAGAAAGGCAAGAAACGCTCTGCATGTCAGGGGAGGTCCCCACCAAAAAAAACTGGGATCATGGTGGGAAGAGGGGCTCTGGGTGGCGTCTTCCACGTGCCATCCTCAGCCGGACCCCATGGGCAACACGAACCAAAAGGGGAGCGTTTCAGCGGGTCCCAGAGGAAAAGCTGACCTTTCCAAACCGAAACGTTTCCCTCCAGGAGAGTGGAAATGCTTTGACTCCGTTCCAACTCGAGAGGAAAACAAACGGAGAAGCACCAAAGAGGCTCCTGGTGCAGGAGCGGCGTCCCTGCCCCGCCTGCTCGGCACGGCCCGGGGCTGGCACTGCAGGGTTGGCAGTGGGGAGGTTCTGGGGCGGGCTGGAAGGCTGGGATGAGGCTGGGATAAGGCTGGGATAAGGCCGAGCATGGCTGGGATTTCTCCTCTCCGCTTCCAGGTGATGTGACAGATTGATCCGTGTCTACATTCCGTTATGGAGTTCTGGACTTGTCCTTTGAAGGGGCTTTTTTAGGCTCTTTCAGGTACTCGTCCTTGGGTAGGAGTGAAAGCCAGTGTTTTCCTCTTTCTTCAAAGACTCCAGAGGCAGCCTAAAGGATTGATTGAGGCTGGGCAACTCCATGGCTGAACTCAGGGAAAATTAATCCCATTTTTACTACCCACCCCCTGCTGCTGCTCAGACTTCAGTTGAAGACACTACACGAAGTCCAAGAGTTTCTAGGAAGGTAATAAAGGAAGGAATTTATGATTTCAGAGGATGAGAAACATCAAGACCCTTAATCCCAGCAGATAGCCTTGAAAAAAACAGAGGGACTACGTGGCCAGAAGAGCCTTGACACAGAGAGTCGATCCCTCGTTTCTGGGAGGTGTCAGCAAGTTTTAACTGAGCTTGGCCTGGAGATGTTAAACTGGTTGGAACTAATCCACGTGCAGAAGAGGTGAATCAGTGTCTGGCAATTCACTAACCAGTTGCTCAAGAGCTGGTTGCTAAAAAATCCGCATTTCATTGCCTGGGGAGGGGTAAAGTCCAGCTTAACACCCAAACAGATCCGAGGAATCAACCCCCAAACTCCTCAGAGCTGCTGAGCTCAGGAGCTGGGGCTGTTGAGCAGAACATCCCAGGCTGGACCATGAACATTCCTGGTGGGAGCTGGGACACCAGCGGCGGGGGGGAAGGCGGACAGGGAAAGGGGCTGTGGGAGCCAAAGGGCAGCTGAGCCCTGGGTGACGAAATCGGCCCCGAGAAGGTCCATCCAAGGGCAGCAGGTCCCAAATGGAACCTCTTGGGAATGGTGAGAGCAGCAGCTCAGACTGCTGCTTGAATTCCCATTTATTCCTTGCGGATCATGGAACAAATTTTCCTGCAGAAGAGGGAGTTTGTATTAAAGAGAGAAGAAAATCTCTGCTGTGTTGGGTTGGTTCCAGTCACAGACCTGCCCCCAACTTATTGAGTGAGCCTGGGGGGTTGTTCACATCATTTCTCTTCCCAGGACACAACATTTGACAGGGAATTAAACCCCTTGATTAGGATCTGAATGAATCTAAACCCCAAAATCTAAGAACCCCTTTTCTGTGGGACAACTCCATCAGGTGGGATTGAACCGGAGTATTGAGACGGTCAAAATTCGAGTGGAGATTCAACCCTGAGAGTCAGAAAACCTTATTAAAAAAAAAAAAAAAAAAATCCCAGTATTCCCTAGAATCTGTGTTAACATTTCCAACTAAATGAGGGAATGATCCAACCCTCTTGCAGCTGAGGGTACCACATAGTGATGCATTTTTCTCTCTCATCCAAGGAGGGGTTTGAGTGCTGGAGCCCCTGGATGGGCTGTGGTCGCTGCATATCCACCAGGACACCTTTTGGAGCCACCTCTGAGGAACATCCCTGCTCCCTTTCCAGAAGTGACCCATCATTTCCAGAGGAAATGCACTGGCAGGGGGGAGCAAGACCTGAGTGTCACCCTTCTGTCACTCTTTGTCTGTTCTTTAAATAAATAAACACACGAACCCGTCTCCTGTGGGACTTTTAGGAATTCTGGAGACTTGTAATTCCCACTTGGTGGTAAAGACTCTGCCTTGGA
This sequence comes from Mionectes olivaceus, assembly GCA_035041425.1. Lineage (NCBI taxonomy): Eukaryota > Metazoa > Chordata > Aves > Passeriformes > Tyrannidae > Mionectes > Mionectes olivaceus. Next base: position 10,609 of record JAWWMA010000214.1, on the reverse strand, counting down.
TCCAGAAATGGCTCCAAATCAATCAGGGAATCTCGTATTTGAACTGGGTCTTTGGGCACCAAAACAGAGAAACAGGGAGAGGAGGAGGAGGGGAAGGAGAAGGAGAAGGAGAAGGAGGAGAAAGAATACATGGAGGGGGGGAGAGGGAAGAAAAGGTTCCAGGACTCCATCCAAGCATCCTGGTGCTGATCAGAACAGCTTCTCCTGCTTCCTGGGGATGAACAAGGCCGGTGCCAACACTGGGGCTGGGCAGGGGGGGCAGGACAGGAGTAGGTTTGTGGTGCCACCCTGGTACATCCACCCTGGCACCATCACAGGGGCAGGGGAAGCTCCAACAAAGCTGGGCAGAAAGTTCCCCCAGCCCAGGCCAGTGGGTTTCGCTCAGCGCTGCAGTTTGGGAATGTTTCTGGCTCCTGCTCCAAATATTCAGCAGATGAACCAAGCAAAAAGGGTCTTGCTCCCAGATGGTGGCCAGAACGCCCGAGAAATGAGGGGATTTTGGTGGGTTATAAAAGCAGGATGTTACAGAGCTGGGAATTGATCCCAACCCCCTGAATCCCTGGTGACTCCAAATAAGGCTGTCAATGAATTTTAGCCCTGTGCCAGGAGCGTCAAATTGAAATCAAGTTCTCTGGATTCCTTTATCCCACATCCAAGAGCATTTTGCAGCTCCAGATGTTTTGCTCCACCAAACACAGTCCCATCTTCAGGTGGGACTGTCAAGCGTGGCCTGATACTCCTCCAGTGATTACTTATAATAAACATTTAAAAGCTTTCAACAATCCAAAGTCACCCGTGATTTGCCTTAGAGGGCACTTTTTATACATGTAAAAAGAGCACAAGCCCTTTTCATACATAATTCACCATAGGGACATTTGGACAGGCAAATTTCCCAGCCCAGGCCATTGCAGCTGAATTATTAATGCCTTAAGAGGTGTTTCAGGATGAGAATACTCTTAATTAATGAACATTAACTCCCTATCTGTTAAACATCCACTATTTAATTCTGAATTCTTGCTCCCCTCCAATGAACATTCAGGCCATTCACGCGGAGTGTCCTGAACCAGGAGGAAAAACTGATCCAGAATAAAATGAATGACATTTTTTTAGAGTTAGTTTCAACTCATGAGGTTTTTTTATTTTGTAGTTTGATTTCTGCCCAGCTTTGGTGGAGCTTCCCCTGCCCTTGTGAAGGTGCCAGGGTGGAATAAGTGGGCAGATGGTGGTGAGACTTATCCGTAGGATTTGGAGTAATGGTCCATAAAAAACATCCCAGCCTGTGCCCACATTCCCGGTGTTCCAGCCTGCAGAGTTGTTGGTGTTTCCCCCCAACAAGTGCAAATATTTGTCTCTTTCTCAGAGGAAAAGTTTAACTGCAAAGCAAATAAAAGCTTGGGAAGGGAAATTTTGGGAAGGTTTGGGAAGGTCTGGGAAGGGAGGGATATTATAATATATATTTTTATTAATTTTAATATTAGTATATATATAAAATATAAATTAACAATCATAATAAATATTTTTATTTTTCAATAATGGATATGAAATATGCAATAATTACATTTGTGCTACTACAAGAAATATTTTTATTTACTTTTTTATAATGTATATAAAATATCAATTAACATTAATCATATTATAATAGATATTTTCATTTTATTTTTAATGATGTATAGAAAATCTACATTAATTAACATTTCTGATATTACAATGCATATTTTTATTTTATTTTTAAATAACTTCTATAAAATGTGCATTTGTTAACATTCATATTATAATATGTTTTTATTAATTTTAATTTTTAGTATGCATATAAAATCGAAATTAACAGTCACAATATTACAGCAATTGTTTTTAAAATAATGGATATAAAATATACATTATAATTTGTGATATAATAAATATTTTTATTTTTAAATCATGGATGTAAAACATGGATGAATTCCATTTGTGCTATTACAGTAACTATTTTTATTTAATTTAATTTTTTAGAATTCATATAAAATATAAATTAACATTCATCTTATCATAATAGATATTGCATTTTATTTTTAAATAATTTGTATAAACCACGCATCAATTTGCATTTATAATATTGCAACAAATATTTTCATTTATTTGAATTTTTGGAATGTAGATAAAACATAAATCAATTGCCATTCATATTATAATACATATTTTAATTTTATTGTTAATAACGTATAAAAATATACATTATTAACATTTATAATATTGCAATACATTTATATTTTATTTTTTAAAAGTATATAAAATATTCATTAATTAACAGTCACAGTATTATAATATATATTTTTATTTATATTATTTTTTAGTATGCATATAAAATATGAATTAACATTCACAATATTATAGTGCTTTTTAAAAAATAATGTACATAAAACATGCATTAATTACATTCATACTATTATAGTCCATATTTTTATTGTAAAATAATGTACATAAAATGTGCGTTCATCAACATTTATATTACAATACCCATTTTAATTTCATTTTTAATACCCATTTTTAATTTCATTTAATCCATCCATTAACATTTATAATATCCCACTACATATTTTTATTTTAATTTTATAATGTATGTGATAAAATGATACGTCACAACCAGATTTATAAATAAACGTTCCCTGCTCCCACCACCACAATAAACATTTCTAACGCAGAATCCAAGAATCCCAGCATATCCAGAGGCGGGAGTGACCCACGGGGATCATCCAGCTCCTGTTTCCACGTTTTGGGAGGAACAACACCAGGGAGCAGATTTATTCCCTGGTTTGGGCTGGGTGAGCTGCGCTGGCCCAACCCATTTCAGGCCATCTGAGCGCAAAGGGAGGACCAAGCTGGGCTTGAAAAGTCTCCAAAATAGGCAAGGAGGGAGAAAAGTGAGCTCAGAAATCGGGATTTACGGGCCAAGGCCCTCGGGATCCCAGCCAAGGTCAGCTCAGGTTCTTCTCCTGGATGGGGAGCAAAGCCAGTGTGTTCAGACTGGAAGTGGAGGTTGGACAAGGGATGGAGGGACAGGACACAGGGAACGGATTTTAAATTAAAGAGAGGAGGTTTAAACTGGATATTGGGAAGGAATTCTTCGCTGGGAGGGCGGGGAGGGGCTGAAATGGACTTCCCAGAGAAGCTGCGGCTGCCCCAGCTTGATCGGAGGATCCCAGCACTTACATCCCTGGAAATACCTGCTGGGATGTTTGGGATACGACCAACATTCATTCCCTGCTGCTGAATATTCAGAAGCCACAAGAAAATGCCTTCCCCCCCCCCATAATGAGGCAATTCTGGTTAAAAGTTATCTTATGGAAGTGCAAAAACCCTTTTAAACCACCCGAAAAAAAATCACAACTGAAAATAAACCCAGCTCTTCTGACCCCCCTCTCTTGGCTTAACCTGCCCCAGAGAGAAGCTCTTCCATCTCCAGACACCTCAAAGAAAAACCCCAAAAAACCCCAGCTGTGCCATATTAATTGCCCCAATTATTTTATATTTGGCTTTTCCCAGCTGAACTGGGGCTCACTTCTCTTTGCCAGCTCAAGTTTAACCCTCCTTGCAGTAAAAAAAAAAACCAAAAATCAAATCAATCTTGTTGGAAGGGTCTGGAGGTAGAGGAAAACAGATTAAAAAGTAATACAGGCTGGTTTTTTTTTTAATGCTTTTTTAACAGGTATCCAGTAAAAATCCAGCCAGGAATTCCTTAGGATCCCAAAGCAGCCCATTTTCAGAAGGAGTATGAAATTCAACTCCCGTTTCCTGTGGGTGCTGCTTTCCTAAGGCATAAAAAGCTACCAAGAGTTTTTGCCTTTCCTCCGGTTTCTCATCACTCACTTTTACACTTTCAAACGGAATAATTTTAAGCTGGAACAGAAGGGAATCTTCCAATTCTGATCTTCCGAGCAGGACATTCCCAGGAATAAGTTTGCCCCCTTTTTGGCTGAGTTATTTGTGCAGGAAGCACCACAAAGCTGTTCTGGAGAGGGTTTACCTGCGGATTGGTGGCTTTATTTCTCCTCCACCTTCAGCCCTGGGGTGGAGAATCCCAGAATTAGCAAGGTTGGAAAAGCCCTCTGAGATCACCAGCCCAGCACTGCCAAGGCCGCCACCAAACCATGTCCCCAAGTGCCGCATCCACGGGTTTATTTTGGACACTGGCAATAAAAAGCCGGGACAGTGGACCTCGGGCACGGAATCCGGAGCTGAGTCCCAGAATCCCTCTCTGAGGTGGGATGTGCTGCATCCCAGCTGTTGATCTGGACAAAGAGGGGGTATTGAAACTCTTATTTAATCT